>JAZKJV010007571.1:0-242191 GCA_037367405.1 Ottelia alismoides | reverse complement strand
TAGGATGCAGCAGAGTTTGTTAAAAGATGTATTGACCGTCAGCAACTGAAAGGTACACTCACTGCCAAAGATTCAATGCCTCTGAAAATCATTCAGATAGCAGACGTTTTCGATGCATGGGGCATTGACTTCATGGGACCTTTCCTAACAGTCAAGGTTTTGAGCATATCCTTCTTGCCGTCGATTACATGTGTCGTTGGGTCGAAGCTATTCCCGCCCGAGCCGCCGACAGCAAAACAGTTTGCCAGTTTCTGAAGAAGAACATCATTTTGCGGTTTGGGATACCAAAGATTCTCATATCAGACGGGGGTAGTCACTTCATCAACAAAGAGGTCAAGAAATTAACGAAGGAGTACGGTATCGATCACCGTGTCATGTCTCCTTATCATCCCCAGACCAATGGCATGGCAGAGTTATCAAACAGAGAAATCAAGACCATATTGCAGAAACTTGTTAGGCCAAACAGAAAAGATTGGTCTCAACTCTTGGACTCAGTTCTATGGGCTTACCGAACCGCCTACAAGTCACCCTTGGGCATGTCGCCCTACCATCTTGTATATGGGAAACCATGCCATCTACCCGTGGAATTAATTCACAAATCTCTTTGGGCAATCAATAGTTGTAATTTGGACTCACGCAGAAGTGGTCAGAAGAGAAAAGACGATCTGAACAAGATCTTGGAATTCCGAGACTATGCATACGATAACACCTTAATGTACAAGGAGAATGTGAAACGCTGGCATGACCGGCACATCAGACGAAAGACCTTCGATGTTGGACAAAAAGTGTGGTTATTTGATGCAAAGTTGCGGATATTCCCAGGCAAATTAAAGAGTAAGTGGACAGGGCCATTCCGAGTATGTGAAGTGCGTGACAATGGAAGCATCGCTATATCAGAATTGTCCCCTGACGCACAGCGCTTCGTCGTCAACGGCCAACTACTGAAGCCTTACCTCGAACCAGATGCATTCTTGGCCGTTGTAGACTCTATTCAGCTAGTGCACCACGATGACATCTCCATAGCACCTGCGGCATCGAAAGATGCAGACGATGTACTCCAACCACTGTTTCTCTGATTTTCTCCTTTTCTTCTTTTCTTCATTTCCTTTTCTATTTTCTTTTTCTATCTAAAAGGTGTCACCCTTGTAGACAATTTTCTATACTTAGGACGTACTTTGTCCTAAGTATAGGGGGGATGTGCACCTAGAGTTTTTCATTTCATTCCGATCCTCTCCATTGTCTCCTCTTCCTGTCTATACTTAGGAGTATCTTACCCTAAGTATAGGGGGAGACAATCTGAGTACGATATGCGTATTCCCACCCTTGACCCTCCCTGCTTTTTGTACAGTCTGCTATACTTAGGATTATTTGATCCTAAGTATAGGGGGGACGGTCAACTTCTCATTCATTCATTTCATTCATATTTATTCTTTAGACCTGTCTATACTCAGTACGAGTTATGTCTTTGCTTTCCTTTCGATCTATGAGGACATAGCTCAAGCTAAGTATAGGGGGGTCGTATATACCATGTATATACTATAAGCCATAACTCATACTGAAAAATAAAATATATCATCCCAATATAAATTAAAAAGTAATAACTAACTATATAATAATGAAAGATGATTGTGAGTCCCTCAGACTCTTTAAACGTGTACTGACTACTAAGTCAGAAAAGTGTTTTGTGCAGAACATTCTCTTTTGAAAAATCTTGTGAAAAATGTTTGAAAAATAGTGTGTACAAGTATTCAACGTTTGAAAAATTAGTTTTGTGTGTAAAATTTATTTTCTTTGAGTGAAACCAAAATGTGTGAAAATCAGTGTGCAAATGATTGTGAAAATTTGATTGACAAAATTGTTTTGAAAAATCTATCTATACTGTGTAAACCTTTGTAAAAGGATTTTCAAAGACGTGAACATGTTTGCAAAATTATCTTGGACTATAGTTGTCAAAATCCTTGTGAAAATGATTCTCGAATCAGTCTGAGGAGTACGCACAAAAATTTCTCATTTGTAAATAATGAATAAGCCCAAACAAAGCCTATAAGAAACAAAACCATATTGTACATCAAATACAATTTTTCATCTTTTGTATATACTGATTAATAAATCAGATACCTATACAGTATGATTTGAAAAATAGTGTGACCAGTTTTGAAAAATTTGATGTGAAATGATTTCAAATGTGTGAAACTATTTTGATTGAAAAACATTTCTTTGTGTGGAAGAAAGGATTTGAAAAATCTATGTGCAAATGTTTTCAAAAATGCTTGCCAAAACTATTGTGAAAATTGTATATATATATATATATAGCGTGAAAAATCTTTGCAAAACTAATTGTCAAATATGTGTAAAAGAATGCGAAAATTATTGTGTACTATAGTTTGCAAAATTATTTTCAAAAACTAATAAGAACACTATTACAAATTCTTGTAAATCATAAATAAGACACATACAATTCTTTCTGTACAGTTCTAAATAAACTACTTCATTCAAACATGTAAAGTTTGTAGAAATTCATACGTTTTGTAAATAAAGCGGCACACCCGTGTAAATATTCGTATATACTCTTTGTATGTGTCAAGTTCTTAGTTTATTTGCAAAAATTCTTTGTGTAAAAACATTCTTTGATTCTTTCAAATTCTTTGTGAAAAATTTGCATCATTCATTGCGCATAGCATAAGCATACCATTCATATTCTTTTTGAGTGAGCTTGATGATTGAATCAGTCTAATAAAGTCTCAAATTGGAGCTTGGTTGGACCTTACCGCACCTAATTGCACTGGAACCTTATGGGAACTAGGTTTAAGGTACTTCAGGTCTATGCAGACTTAATTCTTTGAGAAATCAGGGCTGGTTTCAAGTCACCTCAGTGGACTAACTAGAACTTTTCGAGACACACGTACGACTCTTGCCGACCGTGACCTAACTTGGACACTTGCACCTTTCACTTGGCTCAACTCAGTTGGAGTGGTGAGGGGGTTGGATTTGCCAGTCTGAGACGCACACGGGTGGAAACATTCGTCCTCGTCTAGGGAGGGAAGTGCACCCCAACCTGGTCCAATAGCCATGAGGTCTAAAGACAGGAGACTGTGGGTTGCGAGAAAGCTTCAAAAGAGGGATAGTCTACTGGCTCAAGCGGAAAAACTCCTTATGTAAATGCTGCTGTGAATAGTATGTTGAAAAAAAAATGGTCAGGCCTGTACAAAAATAAAAATGCCTGCAAAGTATGTACAAAGTCAATAAGCAAGCTTGAGTTCCAAAGACAAATATGTGAGCCTGTAGCTGGATGACTTGACTACACTGGTCTTGCATCCCGGGATAGGTAGCTACACTGGCTACCGTCCATTCTTCTCTTCACCCCCCTCCTCTTGAGCTGGTTGCCACTTGAACTTAGAAGGGAATACCCTGCTCCTCGAGGAAAGATCTGTTGGAATGGGGAATCATTGGGTTGTCATTCTAGAGAAGTCAGTTCCTTTATCATTTCAGTTGGGGAGAGCCACTATCACTTACACCGTACAAGTCAGCTTCATAGTTATAAGAGTTTGCGTATGATGTAGACTAGTTCTGACCCGGCTATTGCGGTGGGTTGAACCGAGTCCTGTGACTATCGAAGGCTGTTGTATTTTAGAGCTGGTTCCCGACTAGGTTCCACATACATTCACACCCAAGGTCTGACAGGAGCTCCAAATTCAGATTTTGTAAAGACATGCATTGCACTGAAAGCACCCCTATTCACTCTACCTTTCTTTCATTTTCCTTTTTCTTTTCTTCATTCTTTTTGTACTTATTGCATAAGTTCTAGGGACTAGCAAAGGCAAGTATAGGGGGTGATGAATCTCCATTTCATCACCTTTATTCTATCATTTTGGCCTCAAAAACCCCAGCAAATGCATATAAATAGCATCAAATTGTACATAATAGCATTCATGATTCATTGTATTAATTACACAATAAATAAGGTTCTTAATGCCAAAATTATAGAATAAAGAGAAGAAAAGAAAAAGGAATAAAATATTGTAAATATTTTATGACCCAAACCCCGAGACCAAGGCTAGTATGGTATTGGTCGACAAGGAATAAAGTAGGGGGAGATAAGGGCCAGTGTACAATAAATACCTCATTTATTAATTCATTCATTTATGCATTTTTGGCACCTATTTTGTACGTAATTATTTCTTCATCAAATAAAGAAACTTTGTACATGAAAGTTGTAGATAATGATGTAAATAAAAATACAAAATTGAGTTTGTGCAAAAATAATACCCAGTGTACATTTTATACACAGAATAAAAAGCCAAAATCTCAACTTTACAGACCCATATCTTGCAAATAAAAAACTCCAAATCACCCAAACTCATCTTTAATTGTATATAGCATTCCAAGAACTATTTTATAAAATTGGTTTCATAATTTTTGGAGTCCATATGCAGAAGTTAGGTTTTTGGCCCTCCTTGTATATAGGACTGATTAAAATATGCATTTTATCAATATTCATTATTTGTATAAATTCATATTTTTAGAATTTTGTAAATAATCTATATAATGCATACACATACTAGAAGTTAAAGAAAACCAAAAACAATTTGTAAAATAAAATAAGTCTACAAATTCATAGACAAAATACCTATGCTGTATACCTATACATAAATAAAAAGGATTTTATTCCTTGGTTCTTTTATTCTTTTATATTTTTATAATAATGTATACATTATACATAAGTCATTAAAAATGTAAATCTAAAATAAAAATCAAGAAAATACAATAAATAAATTAAGTATACAAAATACATAGGTAAAAGACCTATAAGGATACCTACAACATACCTATACCTATTTCTTTAAAAATATAAATAAACTCCTAAAAATTAAATAAAAATACCTTTATACTCACAAAAATAAATTATAAATTTATAAAATAAGCCAATAAAATAATAAAAGAAAATAAACAAATTAAAAATAAAATACATAAAAATACATGTAAATACATACATATACACATTATCCAAATAAAACTATAATAAAACACCTCAAAAAATTCAATAAAAATCATAAATAAATACTAAATGAAATAATACACATTTTTTATTTTATAAGAAAAAATTAATAAAATCGTTTAAGGTTTCAAATAAATCAATTCCCAATCAAATTTTCTGTTTTGTCTTGTAGCAGCTGACGTGGCCCAATGAGGCGCCGGCCTTCGTTGACTCCCTGGTCAACTGTCCCATCCCTCGCCTGGCGCCTCTGAGCTATGAAATCCCCGATTTTCCTCCATTTTTCGCGGCCATCCCTTCCATCATCCTGGCTCGCTTCCTTCACAAGATTTGTCCTCTGATCATCCATGATGCCCGCAAAATCATAAATCAACGAGATATTCATTGGATAAGTCAATAATCGCTGGGTAATAAGGCCTCTTGCCAATGTTTATAAATAATTAGCTCCGCCTCCTTCCTCAGATTTGGCAATTTTCATTCCACCCAAATGCCTTGATCTTGCTCCTGGACCATTCCTCGTGACAGGGGGAGTCGCCCAACGCCTCGACTTGGCCGGAGGACGGAGAATTTTGACGCGGCGGAGCTCCGGTGTCCGCCCTGCTCCCTGGAGGCCCCCAGGTATGAGAGCTGCCCCTTTATGCGTTTTTAGTTAGCTTTTAATGTTAGCTTTTCAGTCCAGTAGTTAGATTAGTTATTAGTTAATCTCCTTAGCTTAAAAATCAAAATTCGAAGTTCGCCGGAGCTCCGCTCCGGTGACTTCTCCACAGTTGTCTCGATTGTCTCCGACCGCTTCATTCATTCCATTTCGAACCTCAGCGCCTTCTCCATCTATCGCACACATTTGTTCAACCCAGGACCCTAGGTCTTGGCGAATCGGGGCTCCTCCTCCGCCGTTCGCCGGAGCCCCTCCGCCCACCTTCATCTTGCATCACAGCTTCACAACCCCGGGTCGAGGAGAAAGCTCTCTCGCCCGTGGTTTTTCCTGTGCAGGTACATCGAGGAAGAAAGCCCTTCTAGGCTTGCATTGAACCAGGAAGAGGTTCCTGGGGGTCCCCTTCTTCTCCGACCTCGCTCCATCGACTCGGACTCCCAGAAGCCATGAAATCACCATCAGTCAATGCGGGATCCCCTCCAGCTACGTGTAGACCACCGCAGACGTGCCGGAGAGCCTTGGAGGAGCCCAAGCTCCTCGATCAAAGCTCGCCAGCCCCGAGCTTCTTCCCCCGTTCTTCCAGGGAGCTTCAGCACCGTCGGATCAGGAGGCGAGGACCAGATTGAACGCCGACCATTCGATGAAGACGTACGTCCACCGTCAGATCAGCCAGGAGATTCTAATCCAGGCCCTTCATCGCCGAACCGACATCCGCCGTCCGATGCTTGACGCGTGGATAAGTGGCGCCTCCAGCGCCGTTGGATGACACGCCTTATTTGGGGGTAAATTTCACATCTAGCCCCCGCCTTTTTGTATTTATAGTCTAATACCTAAAATAAAAAGTCATGTTGTAAATAAAATGTATATTTTACAAAAGGACCCCCGATGTTTCAAGATTTACACTTTAGTCCTTCCGCGCCTCACGTGCAGCAACCATGTGAGGCGCATGAAATTTTACATTTAAACCCCACCGGCTTCCTGTAATTATCAAATGGTCCTGAAAATAAAAGTCCACGTGTATTTTTATTGTGATTTTTGCATGTATGCCCCTGCGAACTATTTTATTTGCAAAAATACCCCTGTCAGGCCATTTATTTTTGAATGCTTTGTCTATTTATTTTGTGCTCCATATTAACTTGAAAAATCTTGAAAAAATAGACTTAAGCTCCTGTTTGGTTGTGCTTGCATGCTATATTTTTAGTTTTTCATTTTGCTGCATTTTTGCATTTATTAAAAATCAAAAACATGTCTTTTATTCACTGTCTAACTTATAAAATCCTAAAAAAAATATGAAAATGCCTCAAAAAATTCCAAAAAAAATTACCTATGGTGTATTTTGACCTATTCTAGTGTCAGTCCAAAAACCCCTAAAAATCTCAAAAGGAAAACCTTAAAAATTCGAAAATACCTAAAAACTTCAAAAAAATATAAAAAGCCAAAGAAAAATCAGAAAATTATAAACTCAGGCCCTATTTATGCTTTGTTTTATTATCTTTATTAGAAAAATAGTGTGGAAAATTTTTGAGGCCGTTAGCTATTTTTAAGGTCTATTTTTTTAACAGCCAGAACCTATTCCAATGTTTGCTATTATTTCGCTATTTAAATATACTAAAAATATTTTCAAAAATGCCCAAAAATCACAAAAATAGTAAAAAACCAATGAGAATCCCAAAAAGACTTTGTTCCTGCATTTTTGACTATTTTTGAGTATTTGTGTACATATTATAATACCCCTTTATGTATATATATACATATATATTTCCTAAAAAGAAAAAAGAAAAAAAAATAATATATATATCTAATTATTTATATGTATTCTTATATCTACTTATTAACCTTAATATAAAAAAAAGAAAAGAAAAAAATATAAAAAATATATTTTTTTGTTATCCTTATATATACCTATATATATATATATATTGTATGCATTATAAGCTATATACTAACCCTCTATGGGTATACATATATTTATAATTATATTAAACATATATATATATATTACCTAATTATATTATTAAAAATAAAAAAATATAAATAATTATATAAAAAAATATATAAAAAAACCCACTCAAGGATGACTCTGAGATACATGTAGGCTATTGCATTTTTGTATTGCTCTCTGTGGTTCGACCTCTACATGCTTGTTCCCTATACATTTTATGGTAGAGTAAATAAAGATTAATTCACATTTATTTTTGAGCTAGATTGTTGTATTCTTTGGATTGTGGGTTAATTGCTGATTAACACCGGTCTTCTATGAGTGGTCGCCTCAGCGACAATACTTTTATATTTTTCATGGTGACCCTCGTGGATTACCTATCGTTATCAGCTTCCACTGTGCTCCCTTCATCTATAAATAACCATTGCTTAAGATAAGGGATCTCTTATGTTAAATTCAAAAGATTTCAATATAAGAGCATTTCAACATTTATACATGTGCTTCATTCAATTCATACAATATGAATATTATGAAGCTTCATGAATGACCAGAGTATAGACAGTAGAATGATGACACTGCTCGTATCTACATCCATCTAAACTCTTAAAACATTGGTTCAGGTAGATATTCAAACATTTTTCATCATCTCTTATAGAGCCACCATTCTGCATGATGCAGTGAACCATGTCATTCATGATTAAATGTCGAGAGCACATATGTATGCCAGAACATCTTAGATTTTATAAGGATTAATTGACAATTGCGATCATCATCGACATGTCACTTCCAAAGTACATTTGATGAGATCAAGACTATAGAGACATACAAACCCTAAGGTTGTAGTCCTATTGTATATTTAATTGTCATTCCTCAATATTATGAGGAAATTGCACATTGCAACCACATACAATATGTGTCCAACTGCAAGCATAATATCTTGATCATGGATCCAATCCATAATATTATACTGGTTATTATTGAGTATAATATTGAGTGGCTATAATGAAGGATTATCTAAAATAAGAAATTTTCATAAATGTATATAAATAAATATATATATATAGACACACACACATATTTTACTTTCATTTAGGAATTTTTATATCAAAGTTGTCTTGCCTTGTCAACATTGAAAGTTCATTCCCTTAATCACTTTCGATGTAAGAGATATACCTACCAGTATATCTCAAGCAAGATCTGGGATCTCCTTCCTTATCTTTGTTACATCCTAATAATATGAGAACTTGTAACTCGGATAAAAAGAGGCGAGAACACATTCCGCCTTGCAAGTCCAACTTGCATATCCAATTTGATCTTTAATACCCGGGCCCACCACCCCTAAGGTGATGTTGACCCGTCATTAATTGAACCAACTATCAACATGA
This sequence comes from Ottelia alismoides, assembly GCA_037367405.1. NCBI lineage: Eukaryota > Viridiplantae > Streptophyta > Magnoliopsida > Alismatales > Hydrocharitaceae > Ottelia > Ottelia alismoides. The sequence continues at coordinate 233,222 of JAZKJV010007571.1, read as the reverse complement.
ATACAACTCGCTATGCATAATCCAATATGGCCCCAATAATACGAGGACTCCATATTTGGGTCACTACGCATACATCCTTACTCTTTTGAGAAGCGAAGAGCCCGATCCAAATGGATTGTATGCAGGAGTTGTCACTTCAGACATGCGTCTCATACATACAATATCTGGCGACAGAACCCTTTGCCTTGACGGGAGACCATGGATGTCACTTATGTGATCCTCCATATCATATTCAAATTCTAATTAATCGTCATGAATCATATTCATTATAATTAATTCTTATGAAATAACATCTCTATTAAAATCAGAGTGTTTAATTTTAATTGGATTCCAGTTAATCTAATCATATTAAATTAATAATTCAATTAATATCCAACAAACAATCTTTATTATTACTTTAATTATGGTATTATCTCAAATACTTATTATTCTGAATTTTAATAATTAGATAAATATACCGTGATCTCTTCTGCATTATCAAGTCCCTACCCGCTGTCATGGCCAGTACCGATGGGAGTGCGATAGACCGTACAGGGTGCAACCTGTTACCCCAACACTTCTCGACTAGACACCATATCCACTTCGGGAAAAGATAATTCCAAATTGATCGTTGTGTACTTGAGATTATAGTCGGTTCTTCAACCGAAGTTATACCATATATAATAATAATCAAAATATTTTTTATTAACATTATAAGAAGATTTGCTAAACAAAACCCCAATCCTATTCAAGCAACTTTGTTTGTTGGAAAGTAGATTGTGTAACCAATTATGATCTAGATCATATCTAATCAATTATTGGTTAAGGTAATGTCATTTTAGAAAATAATTATCATCAAATATTTCACAAATATTTATCCATAATTATTCCAGGAAATTAAATCATTTAATTTCACTAATTGATTAAATGACAATCACAAGATTCTTGATTAGGAAAGTAATTCCAACAGTAACCCTCACTTACTAAAAATACCATATCTCAATCCATTTAAATCCAAATTAAGCAAAATAAGTTTCTAAAGTTTGATAATTTGATTTACAACAGAACCTAAGTGATTTGCACTCATTTCAAGGTATTTCAAATCTGCAATTAACTCTTTAATTATGTCAAGATTCGCAGTCCCCGAAACTGTGGATACATGTTCACTAAAATGATCATAACTTGAGCAAACGGATTCGAAATCATGTAAACTCAGATCCTACGGTTTCCTTATTTAATGGGGAACACAATACATTTGTTATTTTTGTGTTTAAACAATTTAAACAGCGCCGAAAATATGAACTAAACAGAGATGCGAAAATAAAATGCGACAAAACTTTCGCAAACCCTAACGAACCCAAGTCTTCCTCGGTTTATGGATCGCATAAAAAAACTCTGACCTAAGGCTCTGAGACCACTTGAAGGATGTGGTTAGATCCTAAAGCACATCTTGGAAGTGTGAGGATCACATCGTATGCGATCAGGAGCGACTAGTCGCACTAGTTGCTCGATGCAGCGGAATTTAAAAAATTTTCATGCGACAAAACCACATGATCCAAGAACACTTCTCGGATCGTTTCGTCTAAATCACAAACAAGTATTAGGGTTACCTATTGAAGCGTGGTTGCGATCAAGTCTCTAACGAAGAGACCTCCTGTCTCAAGTCCGATCCGACAGAGGAGATGCTTGCGAGTGTGTTGATGAAACACGTGCTCCTCACAATCCATGGTGATGATCCAAACGCAAATCTTCAGATCTCATCACAAGAGATGCGACGTCTTCTTCACGAGTGAGGTGCACCGAAGGAGACAGAGATCTATGAGCAATTGATCCGACAACATAACGATGACACTGCAGCAATGGAGACTCTCTCTAGGACATCCATGGTAGACGACCATATGAGAGAGAGGGAGAGAGGGCATGTAGAGAGAAAGAAAGAGAGAGAGCTTTGTGTTTCTCATTAGCATATGAAGAGCTAGGGGTGCCCTTCTATTTATAATATTTTGGGATGCATTGATCTCAATCCATGGGCAACCAAGATCCAATGGCTCACATTGATTTGTGCTTCTTTTAATGGCCATGATCTTGTTGTTAAAAACACAACAATTATTAACTTAATAAAATCAAATATATACTCAATATAACTTGATATACATTAAATCAATCTCCATTGGAAAAATAGTAAGGAGGCAAGCCTCCTTCCATAAGAGGAGTGGACGGCTACTATATTCCATTGTGGAATTGTAGCCCTCCACCCTCTATATGAGGAAGGTGACTTTCCTTTCCTTATTACATGAGATTACATTATCTCATGATTCTCTCCAATATTTGCAACAACTTTTGTTGCAAATTATTTCACAAATATAAATCCAATTTATTTTATGAACATTACAATCATGCCATTGGAAATTTGTGAATCACATTCACAACCCAAAATAAAATGTAAATTAAATTTTCAATTAATTGTCCATTGTGAATCCAATTCACATCAACATTTAATTAACAAATGTAAATTACAAATATCTCTCTCTTATATATTATAAATCACATTTGTAATACATATATATATATATATGATCAATAAGGATAGTGCTATCCACATTATTCAATATCCCTGATAATTAAATCATATTTAATCATCTTGGATCTCTATTTTCATGTTCACAAATAATATGAATCACATTCACATTATTTACATCTTTGATAATTAAATCATATTTAATCGTCTAAGATAATTCTCCTTATAATATAAATCAAATTCATATTATTCATGATAATTAAATCACATTTAATTATCCATTTTGTCAATGCTCGGATACTTATATCAACAATGGAATTATCCTGAACTCTTTCAAGGATAACATTCTTTCTTTGCATATATTTGGAGATATGGACTCGGCGATTGTATTGTTCCATGTATAGTGACTTGGAGATTGAGATCAAATCTCAAATCCAGATCTCGGGCCTCTCATAGATGCTTAATTAAATCAAGACCGCAAATCTAATCTTCTCATTGCATCTTAATCACATTCATATCAATGCCCAATATTTAGACCAAGATGAGATTACTTCTCTAGTAAGAGGAGTCACTAAAATCCAGACCCGTTTCATTACTCCCTAGGAATGGAAGCGACGTGGTTATACAATCGTTTATGATTACATAACCCTTAGGTATTCCCAATACCTGTACATCCTATATACTGGAAGACCCAGAATAAACCTAAAGTATTAGATCTCTTTTCACTGTCTACTTCAGGGCTTCTATTCTTAAGTTTCTCATTTGATCATTGGGAGTTGGTATCGATCATATACTTTTCAAAAGCATATATCATACCTAGGTCTTGATCATATACTTTCCTAAAGTATATATCAAACCTACAAATTCAGTCAAGCTTCCAAAGCGAGATGGTCGTGCACGGAATTTGATTCTTCCCAATATCTCATGAGTGAGCTCATGTCTTCCGGTTCAGTAATGAACCTGTATGATCCTTTTGAGAGATCGTATTACTCATATGCCCTTGCATGCACACCAGCGCACTGGTGTATAGACCTTGATTAGGTCATCAACCTATTGGTCTGCCGAATGTACATACTCAGACATATAGTAACACATCTCTCTCTGGTCAGAGGATGCATGCATATATCGTGACAGCATACAACATAGGTTTTTGGTTATCTTGATCTCGTTAAGTCAACTCTTTGACCTAACTTATCTAACACCTCCAAATCTCTATTCCTATGCATAGGACTTGCATCAAGAGGTCGGTCAGATATCAATCTATGTGAGAAAGGATTGCCATCTCCTACTCAGGCTGGAGATCGTCTCTTAATAATCATTTGACGGTGCTTGATGAGTCCTCAATCTAACCCTATAGATATTCATCCAAGCACCAACCTCTATTATTGAATAATTAAATCAACAACTGTATGGTTATTGAGATGGCCATGGTACATAACCCTAATTGTACTAAGGGACCTATTTTGCAAATTAGTTACTCTTCTTTTCAGATCAGGGAATGATATTTGCAATAACATTTATTGCATAATGGCTCGCTGTGGGTTCACATGTCCAACAATACATGCATCTCTCTACATCTCCTAACCAACTTGATACTAAGGACCTGTTCAGTAGGAAACTAAGGTGGACTAAGGTGGGGGTGAAATAAGCTGGAATACAACATTGTTTCTTTTCGACTGGAGGATCGGAATAAGTTGGAATAAGCTGTAATAAGGTAGGGTTATTGTTGACACAGAATTTTATTCGAGGATCGATTATTAATGGATATGAAGTCGTCGTTATCCCTAAAAAATCTCGGATCAATCAAACAATTTTTTCCTTCTCTTGCTGCAAAATAATCATAGAAAATAAGGAGCAAGAGAAATGTTTTTGCTACTTATTTTCTTGTATAGCGGACAAGATCAAACTCAGGGAGGCTACAATTCGCGAGGGTTATTTAAATAATTGATGAAAAATAAATTAAGAGAAAACATAGGAATCTCAAAGGCAAACTATCCTTGGTTTTTGTGGATTTTTTTCTGCTTTAATTTTTTTATTTCTATATTTTTCTGATTTTCAAATTTTTAGTGATTTCGATTTTTTTGCAATTTTTTTTATTTTCAAAAAATAAGGAACAATATGCACAAGGGATGAAACACACACACCACACTATTTTCTTATTTTTCAATTATATCAAAAATGCTCAGAAAAATTCAGAGAAAATATTTTCGGGTTTTGAAGGCTTTGAAATGTTTTTGGGAATTTTTATAGAATTTTTAGATGCTTTTGTATTTTTCTAAAAATCAAATAGTGGCAAAAATGATAAACAGTGCATAACCCGGAGTAATTTGCAACTTAAAAATATTTTAGTTGCCCAAAACTCCTGGTAATCATTTTTATTATAAACTATAAATAATTATCTACAAAAAGGAAGTAAAATGACAATTTTTGGATTTTTATCGAATTTTCTATGATTTTTCAGAGATTTTTGGTATTTTTCATTTTTTTTGGTTTTGGAAAGAGTTGATGCACAAAATTTGCATAGAAATTAAAAGATAATGAAATAAATTTTATCTATTTTTTTGGAATTTTAGAGCAATATTCAAAATTTTATGAATGTTTGAATTTCACGAAGGGAAAATGACACTTTTTAATAATATCAAATGAAAATAAAATACAATGAAAATTTTATGCTAGAAAGATACACACATCAGGAGACTGCACAAATTTTTGTAGAATGTATTGACCAATAAAAACATTTATTTCACTAAAAAGCAAACAAAATAAAGTTCTGGATATTCAAGAACTGAAATGTAAAAAGTTAAATTTTTGCATCAGAGAACAAAAAAATGAAGAAGAGGAAAAATACTGCAAATTACCCACTAACACGTGCCATACGTGATAAGCTTTGGCTGTGGGGGTAATTTTGCAAATATGAAAACCTTGGGGGACGAAATTGTAAATTTCCCCTAAAAAATTTCAAGGGTTGAATGGGGGGACTTCGTTTCGTCGTTCCTTCTCCCAACAAAAATGGGGGCACCGCACCAAAAGTTCCTCCTCTACATGCGGATCGGCGGAGGAGGTGCGGTCGGCAAGAGGCGGCGTCATGGGGGGCTCGCGCGACCGGAGTGGGTGGCTTCATGGAGTTTGTTCCTGTCCAGGAGATGCAGGTGGAGCGCAGTGGAAGGGGGCGTCGGAGAAGATGTTGGGCATACTCGTACGTCGGCGGTGTTGGGTGGTGAGCTGCAGCTTGGCTGGATAGTGGTCGGTGATGGGCGGAGAAGGGCGGCGGAGGCATCAATCTGGGTGGTTGTGGTGTCAAGCTAGGCGGTCGTGGGCCGAATGGCATCGGGGGGTACTATAGGTGGTGTGGTGGCTGGAGCGGCGCGATCCAGGCGACCAAGCAGTGGCGGTGCGACCTGGGCTCGATTGGGCGGCGGCGGTGCCGCCTGTGTTTTTTTAATTTTTTTATTTTCAATTATAAATAGTAATCAGAAAAAAACTTTTTTTTTTTGTAAATCTGAAATAGAGAAATAAAAAATCAGAAAATAAAAATGTTTATTTATTTATTTATTTTTAGATGATCCTGCAAAATAAATGTTAGAGAGAAAGAAAACAAATATTTTTTTTGTTTTTCTAATTTATAAACAAAGTAGGATACAAGTATGATGACTCGATCCCAAAATCAAAATGGAAGATGTGAACGAGTGCGGTTCCATGGAAAATAGTGGATGGAATCGTATCTCTAATCACCGTGTGTGGTTGGAAGTGAGAGATCGTGCGAGGTAGAAAAGAACGCGAATATAACGAGAGGTGAAATGAAAATTCGAGTCGGTGGCAGATCAAATTGTGATGTAAGATCTAGAAAAAATGACGATGAAATAAAGATGCGAAAAAATTAAACTAAGGTTAATCTAGATGAAAAATAAGAAGAAAATGATGGATCTCACCTTAGGAGCGGAAGAGACCTTTATCGCCTCGACGAAGGCTGACTCGCTGTCACCGGACGACTCGGAGGCTAGGCACCCTTCTGCGACAAGAGGACTCTCGGAGATCAGGCTCCTCTCACCAAAGATTGATTAAGTTGAATTGATGGAGAAGGGGCCATATAAATAGAAAATATTGGAATTGAAATTTGAATTTTTGGATGAAGATAAGAGATAAAAAAATTGAAATGAGATAAAGTAAAAAGATTAGTGTTAAAATTATTTACAAAAATTAACTATTTTTTGTATTTTCATCACCTTATTAAATTGAATAAAAAATGTTTATTTTTATTTTTTGCGATGGTTATTTAAGGATTAGAATTATATACATATATTATATACATATAGTACATTATTTACATGAATAAATAAGAAAATTAGTTTTTATTAATTTTTTATTTTTTATATTTATTTCAAAATAATTAGTAAAAAATATTTACAAATATCTATAAAATACAATATGTACGAACACATGGGAAAATTGCACAAACCACCACAAAAAATCATCTTTTCACCCATAACTCTAAACAATATGAAATCACAACCATTTTAAAGATAATTTAATTTAAAATACAATGGAATGAGTTTGGTTCAATTTGAGTTTATGTGGAGTCAGAATTGGTCTTTTAATTATCGCTTAGTGGCTTTTTCCAAGTGTGGTTGCTTTTATTCTATACATGATTTGATTGTGCAATTATTTTTTTTAGTTAGGACACTTTTTTATTTACAACTTTTATTTTAAAAATTATTTGATTTGAGGTCAATTTATGTACAAATAAAATAGTGTAGTATACAAATATACACAACACACACATTTTTTTGGATTTTCTGATTAGGGGCCCTATCTCCCCCTACATTATTCCTGGTCGATCAGGTCAAGACTTGACCTTCTCTCAGGGTTTGGGTTAGCCTATATCTATTACATATATATAGTCTTCCTCCTTCTTTTTCTCTTTTCTTTATTTTTCCTTTCTTTCTTTCTTTATTTATTTTAGGTTAAAATGGTAATAAGCATACAATATTTACACACAAATGCTAGTTATTAAGAATATGGAGTTAGTATAATATACATGTGTTTTATAAATGATTTTAAGCTAAAATAAATGAACAAAGATGACAAAATGCATATTCATATCGCCCTATGCTTTTCCTTTGCAAGTCCCTTAGCAAACACTTATTTGAAAGAATAAGTGAATAAAAAGAAAAAGAAAAAGAAAGGAAAAATGAAGAAACTAGGACAATATTGAATATTAAACTTTTCATAAAATTGTGGTATTGATGAATCCACGTTTCATCATCTTTATTCTATCATTTTGGCCTGAAAAACCCTAGTAAATACGTGTAAATAACATTAATTCATGCATTTTAGCATTCATGTATATGTGTGTAAATATTGTATAAATTGTGGTTTTTAAAGCCAAAATTATAGAATAAAGAAAAGAAAAGAAAAAGAATAAAATATTGTAAATATTTTATGACCCGAAACCCCGAGACCTAGGCATCTTGATGAATAGGTCGACAAGGAATAAAGTAGGGGGAGATAAGGCCAAAATACAGATAAAATACCTATAGTTTCTATTCATTCTTTATTCATTTTGGGACCTATTTTTGGTTCCACTTTTTATATATCAAATAAAGAAACTTTGTACATGAAAGTTGTAGATAAATTTATAAAGAAAAATACAAAATTGATTTCACAGAAAAATAATGTACAAATAAATAGTTATGGTCTGAATAAAATTCCAGAATCCCAACTTCCCAGACCCGTATCTCACAAACGACAACTCCAAATGCAGCATACTCACCTTTAATTGTATATAGAAGAAAATAAGCTATTTAATGGCGGTGGTTTCGCATTTGGCGGAGCTACGGTTTGAAAGTTGAGTTTTGGACCCTCATTGTATACTTGTACATATTAAAATATTCAATTTATTAATTATTTATTATTTTTTATAATTTTATATTTTTATAATGTTGTAAATAATACTTATAATAATAATGTACATTAAAATAAGAATAAAAACCTAAATAAAAACAAAAATAAAATACTTAAAAATAAAATACATAGATACATTACCTGTACATATACCTATACATTATACCTTTATATTTTATTAAATATACAAAACATATCAGAAAAATAAAACAAAAATATATTTATGTATATAAAAGTATTTTATAATTTTATAAAATAATAAATAAAAAATATAAAATTAAAAGGGATTTTTACCTGGCAGACCCTATAAACTTTGCCAATTACCTCCACGACCTTTGAAACAACCTAATTCCCCCCTCGCCCCCGTAAACTTGTCAACTCTTACCCCATGAACCCTCCAGGTAATCTGTTTCAAGCCCGTGAGGGTTCTTGGGGTAATTTACAAGGTCAATGGGGTAATTACGTTGTGCAAAAGGTCGTAGAGGTAATTTAAAAAGTTTATAGGGTCTGCCGGGTAAAAATCCCAAATTAAAAACCCACAAAAAATAGCTTAGTAGCCACTTGATCACAGTCACACATTTTGAGCATTTTTGCCCCGTTCTACCTGTCTGCTCCCTGTGTTCGACCTCTACACATACTTGCACCTATACACATCTTGTTGTAGAGTTATAATAAATTTTAACTCCGCACATTTACTTTCATTGCTTGATTTATTTGTCGTGGGTTAATTGTTGTTTTAATCCGGATTTTCGAGCGGTCACCGCATCGACTGTTGACTCGCCTTGTGAGTCAATACGACTGCTTGACTATTTTCGTGTTAAACAAATGGCGTCGTTGCCGGGGAGCAACAGCGCTTAGTTCGGGTCTTATTTGTGATTGTGATCGTTTGTCTGTTTTGCGGTTTTTATTCACTCTTTTTAGTTTTCTTATTTTTGATATAACTGTTGAGCTGTCTAACCCCCTCTCTTGTTGACTTTGTGCGAGGAACCGCGGATCGAGGGAGGCGCTCCACCCTAGGCGCCTACGCACCCACGTGAAGCCGGCTTCTGCCCGCTTAGCACCGAGGAGACAAGGAGAGATTTTTGAAGACCGAGCTCCACCATTAGTTGTAGAATTTATTTCCCGCATTTATTTTTGTAATTTAAGTGAGAGAGCGACCTATATTTGTAATAATATAGGTACTCGGACATTCAGGACTCTCGGGCCTAATTTCCAAGTGGTTGTTCACTTGGGGGCTCGCCACGGTTTTTGTCGGCTTTTCATCGCATTTTTTTTTATTTTGTTTTCTCTGTTTTGATTTTATTTCTTTTGTGTGATTGAGCCCTTAGTTTTAGGATTGCTTGCGATAGATTAAGGCCAAACATCTAATACCTTTGCATGTGCCTATAGCCGCGTTTGGACTTAGTCAAATTTAAACAGTTGATTCATCACCTTCAATCCGTCGCGCCGCGAGCTCTCCCCGCAAAGCGCTTTCTCCTAAACTCAAGTGTGTTGAGCAGAGGAGGGGTGAGCCTAGACCGGACTCTAGGGTTGAAGATTGGCGGTCAACTTGTGGTTCTTCCCGCTAATAGCAATTTCTGAACTTAGGGAGATTTCATCGGCTTTGCATTCGCATATAGATAGGTTTCAATTCTACTGAGCATCCTTGCATGTAGAGTGCTGGAGGCAAGGTGAGCATTTACGCTTTAGCATTCATCATCGTTTTTGCTGCTTGCATTGCTTTCCCGCTCCTCTACCTCTGATATTGATCACCTAGGAGCTTAAAGGAATTGATTCCCCGATAGGAACGTGCAATTTTTACTAAAAATTCAAAAAAAAGTGATAACCAAATAAAATTGGGACTACTAATATTACTTGGCCCCAAAATCCACCAAAAAGAAAATCTTGTATTGGGGCGAGTAATCCCCTCATTGTCTTCGTTTTACTTTCTCGCGCACACACTAAGGTTAGTGCCCAAATCCCATATTCAGCCCCCTAAGTGTTTGTGCAATTTTGGACTTCTCGCCTAACTCTAAAACAGACAAGATAAAAAGACCGCATTTGTGGTCTTCACCGAGTTGAGTAGGTGAATTGAGGGTTTGACTTGTTTTCATTTTTGTTTGTGATTGTTTGTGTGTGTCCTAGATCATCCCCGCGCATTTGCGCCTTCTTCTCCACTCTCTTGACTTGACTGTCGTGCTCTCCCGATCATCATCCTTTTGTTTTCGAGATGGCCGACTGGAGTGTAGTTTATCCGGAATTTGCGGATCATTTGTTCCCTCCAGTTGGGCCACCTCCTTTTTTCTAGGAGGACTTTGCTCCTTACTTTTGTACATATCCGCCTCAGCCACAGTATCAGACCTCGGATTTCTACCCACACCCACCTCCACTTCCGTATTATCCACCTTCACATCCACCCGAGGCCGAGCTGTTGGAGTAACCTTTCATGGAGTCCACCCTTGAGCACTTGACCCAAATGATGGATCATATGAGACAGAGGATTGACCACCTCACTAGTACCAATAAGAGCGACCATGATATACCACCATTTGACGATATGGGTTCACTCGAGGATTTCCATGAGAGCTTGCAATCACCCAAAATACAAAAAATGAGAAAAATGTAAAAACACAAAAAGATTTCGGGAGACACTTGGTTGATCAATGTTTTGAGGAGAGAGTCCACTTGCCAGAACCCTGGACCACACATGCATTCACACCCAGTCCCACCTTTGACCCCGAGGATGCTGCTGTACAGACTGCTCTTGGCAAGCCTCGTGTATATGCTGATTCCGACCTTCTCTCTTGTATGGAGGAGGTCCAAAAATTCAAAAAAATGTTATCTGAACCCGAAGTGGTGGCCACCATACATGAGATTATCTGTGCCCCACTTCAGCAGGCCATGACCGATTTATCTGCTCCTCTTCCCAAGAAGAGAAAGCGGAGGAGCAGATCTGAGCGTCACATCTTGACCATGGCCACTGCCCACGCCATCACACACCGTCCCATTCCTCGGAAGAAGAACACTACCACACCTTTCATTAGTTGCACCATCTCTGACCACACATGTGATCACACTCTCCTAGACGGCGGTGCTTCGATTAGTATCATACCCTTCTCGCTGGTACAGTCTCTTCACTTAGGGCCTCTCAAGAAGACCAGGATGATAGTTCAATTTGCTGATGGATCTATCAAGAGGCCGAAGGGTATCCTGAAAAACGCTGTCATTTTGATTCAGGGCACGAGCTACCATGTTGACTTTGTCGTATTGCCCATGGAGACCTCCACAGGGGAGCACTCTCCAATCATCCTAGGACGACCATTCCTCGCCTCTGCGAGGGTCATTATTGATTATGGATCAGGAGAGATTCGCTTCCGTCCTGCTGACGAGGGCGAAGCAGTGATCACCGCACCCACTGCTGACCAGAGACCCGCACCTGATGTGACTTCACCTATCTTGGCTGACCCCGAGGACTATGATCTATATGAGGATATCAGAGAGACCTTCTTCATGACCGATGATGAGACCCGAGAATTCCTCTCCAAGGAGGAAAGCTCGGAAAGCATAGACCTTGGTGTTTCCGCTTCCTGTGATTGGCGATGTGTTGATGACATCCGCGGGATCTACACGATTGACACCATTGAGCGGAGGGCGGATTTAGAGACTATACAGGACGGACATGCTCTGACTACTTCCACTGATGAGTCCGCTCCTGTCTATGTAGATACTGATGAGACTAAGGCCGAATTTGATTTAGTTGCTTTTCTTCAGAAATTCAGACCTTTTGATGAGAAAGACGATCCGGTTGAGATTATAGAGGACGAACAGAGTTCGACTACTTCCATCGATGACTTCGTGCCTTTTGATTTTGACCTGGATGACACCTCACTGGACGACTCTGAGTACACTTCTTTCGATGATGATGAGTTCGTCCCGTTCCACTTTGATATTAGCGAGACTCCCAAGGCCGGACCTAGCCGCACTTCTTTCACTGATCCGTCTGTGCCTTCACACCCTAGGGCCACTGAGGACTTACACCCCATCGACCCTGATCGGATTCCGTCCACTGTGGACCCCGATGTCGACCTGCACCACACTAGATCTATCCCTCAGTGGTCCCGCAAGAAGGTTCGCTTTCTACCTTCTTGACCCTCTGTACATCCATCCTGTTGTACATTCGTGTTGTGTACCTCCGTCTCTCTTCCGTATTGCTCGTCCACCCATTCTCATGTTTGCCTAGCTTAGGACGTACTTTGTCCTAAGTGTAGGGGGGTGGACGAGCCGAGTGTTCTTTCATCGTTCCGTGTCATCACTCCTGTCGTTGCCTATACTTAGGGCTTCTTTCACCCTAAGTATAGGGGGAGCGATGTGTACATCCTCACAATCTCTTCTTCTATCTTCATCTCTTTTTCTTCTTTTCTTCTTTTCTTCTTTTCCTCTTCTATCTTCTTCATCTACCGAAAAGGTGCCGCCCCTTTTTGCCAGTCTTTTATACTTAGGACGTACTTTGTCCTAAGTATAGGGGGTGTGCACCCCCGAGTTGTTCTATTCTTTGATCCTCTCCATTGTCTCCTCTTCTTGTCTATACTTAGGGATATCTTACCCTGAGTATAGGGGGAGACAATCTGAGTACGATCTGTTCATCCCCACCCTTGACCCTCCCTGCGTTGTGTACAGTCTGCTATACTTAGGATTATTTGATCCTAAGTATAGGGGGGACGGTCAACTTCTCATTCATTGATTCATTCATTCTTTAGTCATGCCTATACTTAGTACGAGTTATGTCTTCTTTTTTCTCTCCGATCTATGAGGACATAGCTCAAGCTAAGTATAGGGGGGTCGAGTCGTATATACTACGTATATACTTTAGCCATAACTCGTACTTTCGTATTTTCTTAATAAAATATGGCTAATAATTCTTTAAAAATTCTTTAAAATTCATTAAAAATCCTTAATAAAAGGATGTGGTTATTCCTCAATTTTTTTTATTTATTTACTGATTAGTAAATCAGGTGAAAATGTTTTTTGCAAAATGTTTGAAAAATAGTTTGAAAATCTTCGTGAACATTTATTGAAAACTATTTTGAAAATGTTTTGTTACATGTTTTCAACCTTTGTAAAAATGTGTGGTTTGTAAAATTCATTTTCTTTGTGTGAAATAAAATTTTTGAAAAATGATTTGCAAATGGTTTGAAAAATGGTTGCAAAAATATTTTGAAAAACCTATATATATTGTTTGAAAAACCGTTGCAAAATGATTTTCAAATGTGTGTACAGGTTCGTAAAATGTTTGTAAAAACTATTTTGGACTATAGTTTTCAAAAATTGTGTGTAAATTGTTTTCAAATAAGTTTGAGGAATACATACATCACACCAGAATCCACTATATATATATGTATAAAATCGATCACGTACCCTTGTAAATCCTTAAAATCCACTTCTTGTATATATAAGAAGCACTCCCGTGTACATATTTTAGCCTATTTTTCAGCCAAAATCTTTTTGTTTTCAAAAATCCCAAAAACATTTGCAAAACTAAAATTCCAAAAACATTTGAAAAAATCTTTTTGAAAAAGACAAAAAAATGCATATACATCATCATCATATTTTCAAAAATCCATAAAAAGCTCAAAATCATTGAAAAATTGCATCACAAAAATATTTTCTGCATTGCATTGCATAGCATGAGCATTTTTCGGATTGAGTTTGATAGTTGAACAAGTCTAAGTAAAATCCGGAGATTGGAGCTTGATTGGACCTTATAATCTACCTAATAACAGGAACCTTATAGGAAATGAGTTTGAGGTACTTCAGGTCTAGTCGACATAATTCTTTGAGGATCACGGGACTTGGTTCAATGGATTCTTGATTGCCTAAGTAGAGTATTTTGGAGCACACGCACGACTCTTGTTGATAATGACCTAACTTGGACACCTGCACCTTTCACATGGCTCAACTCAGTTGGAGTGGTGAGGGGATTGGATTTGCCGGTATGAGACGCACACAAGTGGAAACACTTGTCCTCCTCTAGGTAGGGAAGTGCACCCCAACCCGTCCAGTGATCAGGAAGTATAAAGACAGGAGGCTGTGGGTTGCGATAAAGCTTCAAAAGTGGGATAGTCTACTGGCTCAAGAGGAAAAACTCCTTATGTAAATGCTGATGTATATAGTATTTCAAAAAAAAAAAAGTTCAGGCATGTATAAAAATAAAAAGCCTGCAAGTATGTACAAAGAAAATAAGCAAGCTTGAGTTCCAAAGTCATATCATGTGAGCCTGCAGCAGGATGACTTGACTACACTGGTCTTGCATCCAAGGATAGGTAGCTACACTGGCTACCGTCCATTCTTCTCTTCACCCCCTCCTCTTGAGCTGGTTGCCACTTGAACTTAGAAGGGAATACCCCGCTCCTCGAGGATGGAGTTATTGGATTGGGGAATCATTGGGTTGTCGTACTGGAGAAGTCAGTCTCTTTGTCATTCTAGTTGGGGAGAGCCACTATCACTTACACTGTACAAGTCAGATTCATAGTCGTAAGAGTTTGCGTATGAGTTGAAGTATTTCTGACCTGGCTATTGAGGAGACTTGGGCAGAGTTTTGGGATTCTCGAAGACTGTTGGATTTCTAATTCGGTTCTCAATAAGGTTCCGCCCGCACTAAAATTCCAAAGGTCCGCCTTAAGCTCCAAACTTTGATTTTGTGAAGACAAGTTTGACAATTAAATTTAGTCCATCTTTATTATTTTTCTTTTCTTTATTTTTCTTTTTCTGCACTTATTGCATAAGTGTTTGCTAGGGACTAGCAAAGGCAAGTATAGGGGGATAATGAATCCACGTTTCATCATCTTTATTCTATCATTTTGGCCTGAAAAACCCTAGTAAATACGTGTAAATAATATTAATTCATGCATTTTAGCATTCATGTATATGTGTGTAAATATTGTATAAATTGCGGTTTTTAAAGCCAAAATTATAGAATAAAGAAAACAAAAGAAAAAGAATAAAATATTGTAAATATTTTATGATCCGAAACCCCTAGACCTAGGCATCTTGATGAATAGGTCGACAAGGAATAAAGTAGGGGGAGATAAGGCCAAAATACATATAAAATACATATAGTTTCTATTCATTCTTTATTCATTTTGGGACCTATTTTTGGTTCCACTTTTTATATATCAAATAAAGAAACTTTGTACGTGAAAGTTGTAGATAAATTTATAAAGAAAAATACAAAATTGATTTCACAGAAAAATAATGTACAAATAAATAGTTATGGTCTGAATAAAACTCCAGAATCCCAAATATCCAGACCCGTATCTCACAAACGACAACTCCAAATGCAGCATACTCACCTTTAATTGTATATAGAAGAAAATAAGATATTTAATGGTGGTGGTTTTGCATTTGGCGGAGCTACGGTTTGAAAGTTGAGTTTTGGACCCTCATTGTATAATTGTACATATTAAAATATTCAATTTATTAATTATTTATTATTTTTTATAATTTTATATTTTATAATGTTGTAAATAATACTTATAATAATAATGTACATAAAAATAAGAATAAAAACCTAAATAAAAACAAAAATAAAATACATAGATACATTACCTGTACATATACCTATACATTATACCTTTATATTTTATTAAATATATAAAACATATCAGAAAAATAAAACAAAAATATATTTATGTATATAAAAGTATTTTATAATTTTATAAAATAATAAATAAAAAATATAAAATTAAAAACCCACAAAAAAATAGCTTAGTAGCCACTTGATCACAGTCACACATTTTGAGCATTTTTCCCCGTTCTACCTGTCTGCTCCCTGTGTTCGACCTCTACACATACTTGCACCTATACACATCTTGTTGTAGAGTTATAATAAATTTTAACTCCGCACATTTACTTTCATTGCTTGATTTATTTGTCGTGGGTTAATTGTTGTTTTAATCCGGATTTTCGAGCGGTCACCGCATCGACTGTTGACTCGCCTTGTGAGTCAATACGACTGCTTGACTATTTTCGTGTTAAACAAATGGCGTCGTTGCCGGGGAGCAACAACGCTTAGTTCGGGTCTTATTTGTGATTGTGATCATTTGTCTGTTTCGCGGTTTTTATTCACTCTTTTTAGTTTTCTTATTTTTGATATAACTGTTGAGCTGTCTAACCCCCTCTCTTGTTGACTTTGTGCGAGGAACCGCGGATCGAGGGAGGCGCTCCACCCTAGGCGCCTACGCACCCACGTGAAGCCGGCTTCTGCCCGCTTAGCACCGAGGAGACAAGGAGAGATTTTTGAAGATCGAGCTCCACTATTAGTTGTAGAATTTATTTCCCGCATTTATTTTTGTAATTTAAGTGAGAGAGCGACCTATATTTGTAATAATACAGGTACTCGGACATTCAGGACTCTCGGGCCTAATTTCCAAGTGGTTTTTCACTTGGGGGCTCGCCACGGTTTTTGTCGGCTTTTCATCGCATTTTTTTTATTTTTTTTTCTCTGTTTTGATTTTATTTCTTTTGTGTGATTGAGCCCTTAGTTTTAGGAATGCTTGCGATAGATTAAGGCCAAACACCTAATACCTTTGCATGTGCCTATAGCCGCGTTCGGACTTAGTCAAATTTAAACAGTTGATTCATCACCTTCAACATCCGATCTAGGTCTAGTCCCTTTTAAAATAATATACATTCAAAGACCTTCAAAACAAGATCAAATTCATTAAAATCGGATATCGTAGGTGAAACTTGGGTTTTGGGCCCCCGTTGTATATTCTACATACTGATATTTTCACCCTTGTATTTTATCTCTTCATTTGACCTCATATTTGTTTTTGATCAGCGTGAAACTTGTAGATCTCATAAGTTTTTCCAAATTCGGCCATCTTCTTCATCTTATTTAACTTTCTTTGTCGCAATAATCTGATTAGGCCATGTGGCGCCATCTGGTTTCGCCATAAGGCCCGATTTCTTACGCGCCATGCACCCCTCTCTATCTGCCATTGGATCACTCTCTCTCCCTTTAGATCTCCACCATTCTTCTCACCTCTGATATCAACCACCCGATCATCCTTCAGAAGCCATCTGAATCGTCCATGAGCACCTTCTTCTCCTTGTGCCACGTATCAAGCTCCAACACCATATGATCTCTTCCAGGCGCCTTAGTATGCCTCCATTTGCTCCAGCCCGGCCATGAGTCCCAGCCGCTCCTCTTAGTTGGATCATCGACCATCCGATCAAAGCTCACATATCATCTGGACAACATGCTTCCATATTCACCACATCTCGCCACGTGGCTCCATCATAGCCTTCCATCTCTTCTCCAGGCACCTCATCTCAGCCGCCCACTCCGCTTCATTTCTCAACCGTTAGATCGAGGTCCAGATCTCATCTGGTCCATCCTTCAGCACCTTCACCCCAGCATGCCACATAGCTACCCCGAACCTCTTCCATGCCCCTTTAGGCTCGGAGCACCTGAGCCTCCAGCACCTTCCGATTCACATACGAAGTCGAGGCTACTCCCGAATCTACATCGAAGCACAACCGAACCTGCATAACACCCGAGACTGACATCACATGTCTCTGTCACATGAAGTTTGGTTAATTCACAGCCGTGCCCCTACTAGTTTTGGAAATTGCAATCAAGTCCCCCCAGCAACATCACGTGAGGTGCACGTGGTCCCATAGATAATTTTCACTCATACCTCCATCATTATAGGTAATTGCATTTCAGTCCCTATCAGCATGTTTCTGATTTAAGAAACTTATTTTCTATTTTGCATTTATACCCCTGTGTTTGCACGTTTATTTAAACGCTCATTTAGCATCATTTCTTAATTCTAAAAATTGCATATTGTAGTGAAGTTATGCTCTATCATTACGAAGGATTGTTATATTTTTGTGGGCTTCAAAGAATTTAATACATTTTTTTGTGGAAAATTGCATATTTTGCCCACTATGTGCCTTGAATTGCTTATAAAATTGATTGTTGCTCCAAAAATCACCAAAAAATCACAATAGGTCTAGTTAGGTAGTTCTACATTGTGCCCAATATCACATCATTTGCACGCATAAAGAGGCCATAATAAATTAGTTGCTGTTTTGCTTAATTGGTTTTTAATAGGTCCAAAATTCATCATTTTTGAGGTTTAATAATTTTCCTTGATTCATCTCATATAGAAGTATCTAGTTAATTTTTATATCTAAAAATGATTTAATTTAATAAATTCATTTTGTAAAAAAATCACTCCGCATTCATTTTTAATTCATAGTTAATTTAAATTGAGTCAAAAAATTAAAAAAAATGGCAGTAGCTTAATTTCATTACATTTATCATTCTCGCCAAGTTTCATAATTTTTGGATTTAATTTGACTATACTTTACATTTTAACCTTCGAATTTGGTCCAGATCGCATTGTATTTTCTTTATTGCATTAAAAATAACACAAAAAAATATTCTCCTGAAAATCTAACATCGGAATTGAGTTTGATTTAATCTAAGGAAAAAGTTGCCTCCCTGAGTTCGACCTTGGGCTTGCCCAAGTAAAAAAGAAAATGTCACTTGGTTTAATTGACTATTATGATAAGTCCAATTTTACCCGACTGCAAGGAACACACATTTCTGATTTAATCGTAATTTGATTGAATTAGGTAGGGTAATGTAGGTCTTTTCAAATGGCGTCTTTACCGGAGAGCCACGACTTAGGTTAATTTTTAGAAAATTTAGATTTTAGGTTTGACATCCTCGGGTTGTCTGATTCCCAGTTTTTTCTTGTGAATATTTTTTCTGTCCAAATTTTCAGCATTTGTTTATTTTGTGTCGTCCTTTATTTGGCCATCATTTATTTTTATGCGAGGAATACGAGGAATCGAAGGCACTTCGCCAGGCGAGCTGAGGAACCTACATAGAATTAAACTGAGTGGTCTTTGAGAGGACTTATAAAAAAAGTTTGCTTTTACAGCAATTTCCTTTTGGGTTCCGTGTGTTGTGTGGTAGCTTGACGTAGGATAGGAACTGCACTTGCGGCTCTTAGAGCTCTCTTAGGAATGTTTGTGCTCGTAATATCTAAGACCACACTTCACCATTAAAATACGCACTTAGACCGCATGACTTTAGCTAAATCTAACTTGTTCTTCACTCGCTAATAGAACTGTTTGTCTAGGAGCGACTTTTTCTCGCTTGCATCCATATAGATAAATTTCAATTCTGTATTGCATCCTGCATGTAGAGCACGAGGATCACTGTAAGTCTTCTGAACATGGCATACATCATTGTTTTATCGTGTATCGGCTTTTTCGACTCCTTCTCCCTTGGTTTTCTAAATTAGGATTAAAGGAAATTGGGACTGGACGATAGGCGTGCCTTTTGCGTGGACTAATCAAGTGGTCATCTAACTTAAAAACAGGACTGCTAAACAAATTGACCAAAAAAAATCAAATAAAATCAGAAATTCTGTTTGCGGGAGAATAACCCCGACCTTCTTTTCAGGCTGAGTGAGGGTACAAAGTGTGTGTGCACACCCTAAGGCAGAGCCAAAATCCCCACTTCCATATCACCCACCCCGATCCGAGCAAATATCACAGGATGAATTATGTGTTCAACTAACTAGTGCCAAATTGCCTCCGCCTGCTCTAGTAGGTTGATATGGATGAAATTTCGATGCACCGTGACAAGTTGCTAGTAGCATCTGCTTGCTCAGGTAGTTAGATAGGGGCGAAGTTAAAGCCTTGTCAGCCTCCACCTACTTCGGTAGGTAGATAGGGGCATGTCCTAGAATTTTCTACTAGGGATATGAGCGAAGAAATGAAGGGCGTTGGTATCTTAGGTGATAGGTTAAACAGGGGAGACGCATCCGGCTTTTAGCCGATTTCCTTATGGGCCACATAATCCTTGCTATTTGTTTGAAAAATCACACTTAAAATCAACCAGACTAATCGGACTTGGTTTTGGGTCCTTCACCATGTTGAGTGTGAAATCAGGGTTTGTGATTCATTTGCTTGCTTTAGGTAGGACTGACTCTTCCTTTTTCCATCAAAGATGACTGACTCGGGGGATATCTACTCCAGCTTTGCAAATCTCTCATTGAACCTCTCACGGAGTTCGTCTTCATTAGCCCAAGCATAACTTGGGCAAACCTGAGCTCATGACCCTCTTGAGTTCGGGATCTACCACTCCCAGGACGGTTACCCTCAAACTATCCCACTTCTCTCCTCTCATCTCACCGAGGAAAACCATCGCCTCGTAAATAATGTCTTCATTACTGCTACCTCTAACCTAGACCATACTCTTTACCCATGTGAAGAGGACAAACCAGAAACCAAGATGCCTAAGAAACATCCAGACGAAGAGAAACAAAGAGATGATACTATGCACCAAGTCCTTGCCTGATTAGCTAGAGCCGAGCAGGTGAATGCATATCTTATGGCTAGAATGGGACAAGTAATCGAGGCAGGTGGAATTGATCGACCGATGGTAGATGCCTACAACCCAGTTGAGAATGAGATACATAGTTGGCTTGTACCTGAGGTGCCCCCAGAAGCATTCGAGCTGAAGCCCCATTTTCTTATTCTGCTACCGAAGTTTAATGGGAATGCAACCGAAGAACCATATGCTTTCTTGAGAGAATTCGAGCTGGTATGCAACAACCTTAGTCACCCTAGGGTTGGACAAGATTACATAAGGATGAAGGCTACACCGTTTGCCTTAGGAGATAAGGCTGCTCATTGGCTAAAGAATCTCAGGGTTAGATGTACGACCTGGATGCAATTCAAAGATTTATTCTTGAAGAAGTTCTACCCACTCAGTAGGACTAACCAGAAGAGGACAAAGATCGTGAGCTTTTCTTAGGGTCCCCACAAACCATTCCATGAAGCCTGAGATAGATTTAATGACAACACAAAAATGCCCCTACCATGGTATTACCAGAGTAGCTGGGATGAGGAGCAGCAATACACTCAGCACGAGCAGCACGCACCCCCACAGGTGGAGACAGTCTACGAGGAGCCTCCACAGGTGTTCGAGATTAACGGGTTGTGGTACAACCATGACCCCATCGATAGACACTCGGGGATAGGGAACGGTCAGCGACACCGACCTTCCTAGCTTACTAGGAAACCAGCTCCGTCCCTGCACCGCACTTTGTACAGTCCTGGCCAGGACCATGATACCAGCCTCTGCAGCACAAGCAGCAGCACACATTCCACTCGGGCTAGCAAGGCCCTCCACCACCTTACACCGCACCGTCTCACCTGTAGCAGTATCAGCAAGGCCAGCAGGTCCAGTATAGACAGTCGAATCACTCATCCTCTGGTCAGCAGCAGCAAGCCCCGTCAAATAGTGAATTGGAGTCCCTCACCTTGTCCATACAAACATTTACTGATAGGGTTTAACAGATACAAAAAGATTACCTGGATATCAGAACAGATCTGAACGGTGTCTCACGTCACCAAGATCAGTAGATGGCACCAAAGACCCCAATTCCAGCCCAGGATCAGGCCAACCCAAATAGCCTGAATCAGGATCAGGCCGACCACGCGATCAAGTATACTATTCAGATTATTCTCTATCTGAACACGAGATCCACTACAAACTGGACGTCCTTTGGGGATGCTTATTGGGGACGGTCATGAAGTAACCGTCCCCAATAAAAGTATCGGGGACGATCAATAGCAAACCGTCTCCTTTCTAATGTAATAGCGACGATTAAAATCGACCGTCGCCATTAAGTGACCTTTAGGGATAGTTCTTTACTCGTCCCTAAATATGCTAGCCCCTGTTTGTTTTTTGTCAACCCGGGAACTGTAGGGGACGGTTATAACCGTCCCCATTACTCCACTGTGCCCGTCGCCTATATGAAAAACCTTTAGGGACGGTTATTTACCCGTCCCTAAATAGGCTAGGTTTTTTAGTCAGCCCAGGAACTGTAGGGGACGGTTATAACCGTCCCCATTACTCCACTGTACCCGTCGCCTATACAAAACTATGAGGGACGGTTGTAACCGTCCCCGATAGTTTGTTATAGGGGACGGTTGCAAAACCCGTCCCCTCTGCCCTACTATAAGGGGACAGTTCACTCATAACCGTCCCCGATCATTCATATAGGGGATGGTTGTGCGACCGTCCCCGATGGTCATATACCCTTCGGTGATGCGAGTCTTCCTCATTCATGCGACTCGCCCTCCTCCCTCTCCAAAGCCTCGTCGCCGCCGTCCTCCTGCCTCCTCCTCCCTCTCGCCGCCGCCGTCCTCCTCCTCCTCCTCCCTCTCGCCGCCGCCCTCCTCACCCCTCCTCCTCCCTCAAGCTGCCGCCGCCCCCCTACTCCTCCTCCCTCAAGCCGCCGCCGCCCCCCTCCTCCTCCTCCCTCTCACCGCCGCCGCCCTCCTCCTCCCTCTCGCTGCCGCCCATCTCCTCCTCCTCCTCCCTCTCGCCGTCGCCCACCTCCTCCTCCTCCTCCTCACTCTCGTCGCCGCCCACCTCCTCCTCCTCCTCCCTCTCGCCGCCGCCCACCTCCTTCTCCTCCTCCTCCCTCTCGCCGCCACCCTCCTCCTCCCTCTCACCACCGCCCTCCTCCTCGGCCTCAACTGGTGCCCGTCCGCACGCCGCACGTCCGCCGCCTTGCCTGCCGCATTACTCGGTTGTAAGTTTTGTTATTATTTTTTTATATATTCATTCATGCTTATGCTTGCATATTTTCTTAATATACTTATTAGTTTAGTCAAATGCTTAATATAGTAGATTAAAAAATATTGGATAAATGCTTAATTGTGAAAAATGCTTATTAGTGATGAATGTTTATTAGAAATGTTTAAGATAGTAGATTAATCTTGATTATGATTAAATGCTTTTAGTGATAAAAGATATTAATTTAGGTAAATGCTTCTAAGTCTTATTTTAAAACATAGTTATATTAGAAACATAGTAGTAAAACATAGTTATTAACTTTGGATGTTATCTTTAGGCAATGGACAAAAGTTGGATGAATAAAAGATTTGATGATTATCGGACATATAACCAAGGGGTTATGGGATTCTTAGACTGGGCATTTCGATTTGAGTCGCTCTATCATATTGTAGGAGGTGAAGGAGATAAGATACATTGTCCGTGCATAAGATGCAAGAATACTTTGACACATAATCGAACATGGTTTACAAACATTTGATTTTAAATGGTTTTTGGCTCAATTATACAAATTGGACGTATCATGGTGAAGGAATTATTTTGGACGAAGAAATTAATGACCAAGTTGATAATGAAAGAGATGTCCCTGAAAGAGTACCTGGCCGTGATGCTATATTTGAGTTGATAGATAACATTCGAGGACATAACACTGATGAACTGATGGATTCACCTCCGGATTCCTTACTTGAAAAAATAGAAGATGCAGAAAAGCCATTATGTGACGGAGTCAAAATGTCTCGGTTGCGTTTTCTTCTGGAAATGTTTAAGATAAAAGTAAAGAATCGGTGTACAGCGGTTACGATGACAGATGTGTTACAGTTGATTAGGACATTATTAAATAATCCAGAAAATTTTCCAAAGGATTGGAAGGACGTTAAATCCAGATTTCAGGCACTTGGATTAAACTACGAGAAAATTGACGCATGTCTGAATGACTGCATTTTATATTGGAAGGATTTACTCAAATCTAGATACATGTCCTGACTGCAAAAGTAGCAGATATAAAAATTTGGGTCATGATTCGAAAAGGAAAAAATCGGAGAAGATTTTACGATTCTTTCCTTTGATTCCTAGATTACAACGATTATATTCATATGAAAGAACAGCAAAGATGATGATATGGCACAGTAATATCAAAAAAAAAGATATAACTGGTGTTATGCGACATCCATTTGATTTAGAAGAGTGGGGGAAATTCGATGAAATGTATCCATCGTTTTCGGAAGAAGTAAGAAACGTACGTTTAGGTTTTGCTTCCGATGGTAATCCATTCGGAAATATGAGTACGAGTTACTCTATTTGGCCAGTGATAATTGTTACATATAATTTGCCACCATGGATGTCAATGGCATCTTCCTTTATGATGATGACGTTATTGATACCTGGTCCAAGGGGACCAGGTAATGCGATAGATACATATCTGCAACCGCTGATTGATGAATTAAAGATTCTGTGGAATTCTGGAGTGCATACGTATGACGCGGCAAAGAAAGAGTTCTTTACAATGCGTGCTTCTTTATTGTGGACAATTAATGACTTTCCCGCATATGCCAATTTATCGGGATGGAGTACGAAGGGTAAACTCGCATGTCCGATTTGTATGGATAAAACACATTCGACGTGGTTAACAGCGAGTATGAAGCATTGTTATTTGGGACATCGTCGTTTCTTACCTGTAAGTCATAGATGGTTAAGAAGTAAAAACAATTTCAAGTTTGATGGACAGTCGTTTGGACGCCGGTTAAGTCTAATTCGTCGATCAAGAAGTGCATTGTTGATAGAACAACAAAATTTGGGCAACCACTCTCTATGTCGATTATTTAAGAGGAAGGCATCCGGTGGATGGCGAAAACATAGTATATTCTTTCAGGAGCTACCCTATTGGCATACTTTACAGGTCCATCATAACTTGGACGTAATGCATATAGAGAAGAATGTTATGGAAAATATTTTGAGGATTCTAAATATTTATAGTACTGCTAAAGACACTTTGCGAGCCAGACGTGATCTAATATAGTTGGGTATCTGTCCCGATCTACATACGATAGAGTCAGAGAATTCTAAAATTATAATTCCGGAAACAGTGTATACTTTATCCAGTGCTGACAAAGATAAGATACTCAATTTTATTAAATCAATTAAAGTATCAGATGGATTCTCATCTCAAATAGGCAGATGTGTAAATCTGGCTGAAAGGAAGATATCGTCATTAAAAAGTCACGATTGTCATGTATTGATGCAAGTTCATTTCCCGTTGGCTATTAGAGGAGTTGTACATCCCGATGTCTTGCAGCCATTAATTGAACTGAGTCAGTTTTTTAAAATATTGTGTTCGAAGATTTTAGATCCTGAAGTATTGTTCAGACTAGAGACAGATATTGTTATCACTTTATGTAAGCTGGAGCAGCTCTTTCCACCTACATTTTTCGATATAATGGTACATGTTATTATTCATCTTGCCAGCGAAGCTCGAATATGTGGTCCTATACATTATCGTTGGATGTATCCAATTGAAAGATACTTACAGAAATTAAAGAACATGGTTTTTAACAAAGCCGCACCTGAAGGTTGCATTGCCGAGGGATATTTATGTGAAGAATGTATCACACTTTGTGACATGTATATGGATGACGGCAAGAGTATTAGATTCGACCGGTTTGAATGAAATAACGATGGTGAATTGTGGACAGAATATTCAAACAAACTTTGGATTTTTCAACAAAATGGATGAGCTATCTTAAACAGTACTCGTCGTAGTATTTCAGATGATGAAAGAGACCTTATCCATTATTATATTCTGATGCAAGTAGACGAGGTTGATTCTTTCTTTGAAGAGTTTCAATCAACAACCAACAGCAAGTCAGAATTTATTAAATGGTTCGGGGATAAAATAAAATTATTTAAAGTAACGGAAGATGAACGGTGGAACACAAATCTCGATATAATCCACAAGAGTCCGTACTCATTAGTAGTTTCGCATTCCGGCTATATTATGAATGGATTCAGATTTCGGAAAAAGTCAATTGATGAAAATAAAACATTACAGCTTTCTGGAGTAATTGTGAAGGCCGATCTTAGTGGTGAAGTTAACGGATACTATGGCGAGATTATTGATATTTTAGAAATCAGTTTTACACATGATGCAAGATGTGTTCTGTTTCATTGCATATGGTTCGATGTGGGTCGTGTTGGATTAGGTTACAAGAAGGATAGAAATGGAGTTCTCTCTTTTAAGCATACAGGTCGGTTGCAGACCAATGAGCCGTATACGCTTGCTAGTCAGGTAGAACAGGTCTTCTATGTTCAAGATAACTCAGCTAGTGGATGGATTATACCCATTAGAACAACCCCGAGAGATTTCTTCGATGTTAACGAAGAGGAAGATTACGTAGACAATGATGTTGCATATCAAAGTAACTCAGCTGAATTTATTAATGAAGTATTAGACAACGACATTGGCACAAGCAACAATAGGTAATGAATTTTTTTAACTATTTCTTATTTCTCTTAAAATAGCTGAATTTATTCTGATATATGTAAATAATTTGTTTAAAATAACCACTTTTGAATTGCAGGTATGGCTCCTAGACCTAGACGTATTCGGGAGGTCCCTGAACCTCCCCAGCAGCCACAGGGTGGTTCTTCTGATGCAGGTAGTGGAGCTACACAGAGACGGCGTGGATTGTCTCTGTCTAGATTCTTGGACCATCTTGCACCAGGGTAGACGTTACATGTACGCATTGTTGGCGGAGATGCGGTAGGAAAGAACTCCACGGAGTTTCAGAGCTACCTTGGCCAGGTTTCCTGTGTGCACGTCCCCATCACTACCCACGACTCCCGACAGCTTCCTTATGCTGTCAAGGCTGCCATACTTGCTGATCTGGAGGTATTCTAAAATCTTAAAAAAAAATTTAATTTTATTGAGCTAATTGTTATTATATTTGTTGTATCTGGCTGTATTTACATGGGAACGAAATACTCATGTCGATTCTCAGATTCTTCATGTTGTGTTGTTGAATGTTGAGTTTATGATATTCATGTTGAGTTTATGATATTCATAATGTTTGGATGTTGAATGTTGTGGTTAGTTGTTTTGCAGAGGATGTAGGGAAGACACCAAGAATATATGAATTTTTTTCCTGTCATGGTGTATTGGGGACGGTTGTAACCGTCCCCTATAGAGCTACAGAAACGTCCCCCCAGCCAGAACAGTTCACGAAGACTTTTGGGGACGGTTATAACCGTCCCCAATACGGTAATATGGGCGTCGCTAACAAAGCACAGATGGGACGGTTGAAACCGTCCCTTATACCCTTCTGTTGGCGTCGCTATAGACGCTACTAGAAGAGGGGACGACTTCAACCGCTCTAATACTCTTCTGTTGGCGTCGCTATAGAATCTTCCAGGCTTCTGTTGGCGTCGCAAAAGACCTGCAAAGTATAAGGGACGGTTACAACCGTCCCTACAACCAAACGTATGCGACGGTGATAACCGTCCCTAAAAGTTTTCTGGGGCCGTCTCAAAATGTTGTGGACCAGTAGGGACGGTTGTTAACCGTCTCTAATACAATAGGTAGTAGGGACGGTTGTACCCGTCCCTAATAGTAATCGTGTAAGAGACGGTTACAACCGTCCCCAATGGTTTATTAAATGAGACGGTTGTCAGAAGCGTCCCATTTAATCAAATGAGATGGTGGCTGAAGGGACGGTTTAAAAACCGTCCCCCTTGATCAAAGGGTACGGTTATACCTACAAAGAGGACGGTCTTTGACCGTCCCCTTAGACCCACCCGCCTGTAGTGATCCTTCCATACGATAATGTGAATCATATGTCCCTCAGGATCGGAAGGACCATGACCGTACCTGATCGGGTGCGGGTACATGATAAAGATGCTGCTAAATCTCTACCTGAGGAGAACGATGGAGGCAGAGGAGCAGCATCATCACCACCAACAGAATAAGAGGATTTCCAGGTCCTCAAAGCACCATGGCAAGAAGAAGGAAAGGAGCATCAGCAATGAATCGAGTGAAACAGATGAGGAGCTCGCACCTCCATCTGAGGAGGATGCACCAGAAGTCATGGTAGATGCATCACTTGTTTCACCACATGAATTTCTTTTTCGTCCGAGTCAGTGTCAGAGTCAGAGTCAGAGTCCTGTACAGAACTCAGTTTCCCATTTGAATGAGTATCTTTTAGTTTCAGAATCTGAGTTATCATCAATAATGCCTTTCCCCCTGTGCCCTTAAGGGTGGAAAGAAGAAAAAATAATAAAAAACTCCATAAAGATGACTCTGAGATGGTAGAGTTCTGCAACAAATACATTAAGGTCACAATCCCCTTTGATAAGTATGCGGAGATGACACCTGAATTCCAGAAGTACCTTAAGGTGAAATGCACACCTACTAGGGTCAACAGGAAAACCAGAAGCCATGTTGAGAAACATGTTTTGTCAGTAGCCACTACTTGCGCCATTAAGAATGCGTTTCCAAGGATGTGAAGGGACATGGGTGTTCATTATGTGGTGAGTCAGGTCGATGACACTGCGTTTGCATGCACTCTCCTAGATAATGGATCCTCAATTAATCTGTCAAAGGGAGAATTGAGGATTATTATCATCAAAGTCGAAGGTCGGGATTACGTGGTGGACTTTACATTCCTTGATATGGAGATCCCTCGAAATTGGAGAGATTCCTATATCATTCTAAGAAGGCCCTTCCTTAGAACAGTAGGGGCCTTGTTTGATTATAAGATCGAGAAGATTCAGTTCCAAACTCCAAGCAGAAATGAGGAACTTGAGATGAAGCAGACAAGGTGTCAGAGGTCAGATTCTGAATCTAGAACCGAGTACACTTCGTCAGAAATAGATTGTGTTCATGTAAACACCGTTGGTTTATGGAGACAGAACCCAACTAGCACCGATGAGTCCCTCTCCGCTGGAGAGAATCTTGTACATGAGACAGTTTGCGAGATCCTTAGGAACGAGTACAATGCAGATCACACAGAGAATGCATCCGCCTACATATTTGATGAAGTAGAGACCCAGCTGGGCCTGTCAGTCCTTCCCTCTTTAGGACAATCAGAAGATGAGGATGATAAGTCGGACGTGGCTTTCGCCGATTGCTTAGATAGTTTTAACGATCCGACTCCAGAGCTGAATGAGTTTGTGGCACTTACTTCAGAGATAGATCCAGCCACTACCAGCACAGAACCAGAGTTGATTGATCCAGATTTCCTTGATGATCACACCTTACCTGAGCTCAAACCATTACTCACAACCTTTAAGTACACCTTCCTTGCGGGACAAGAGAGGAAATTTCCAGTCATCATCAGTTCGCGATTGACTGAGTAGCAGGAATACCGCTAGCTAGAGATCCTAAAGAAAAACCGCAAGGCGATAGGCTGGAGCATTTGTGATCTCCACGGGATAAATCCCGCTCTGTGTTCGCACCACATCTACCTGGTGATGATTATAATATACACAGAGATAATATGATCAAATTATGTGATATACAACTTTAATGATTGATCTGTAAACTCCAAATTCACATAATTTATATTCCTTACTTACAGCAGACAAGATATCTATAATTGCACACAATCTCTGCATAAATCAACTGATCATGATTTTCTAATCAAGAAAAATGTTTTCAAAAAATATCGATTACATATTTCATTCCTAATCATTCTTCTCAAGTCACCTAAATATAACTTAACTAATTATCTGCATGAATTAAGCAAATCATATGGAAATGTATTGGGTATATATAGCATTGAATATAACACATTGATTTGACTCTACAAAACCTCACTTTTTAGTGGGAAGAAAATGGAAGGGAAGATAGTATAAATTGCCCACTCATTATAGCTTGGATAAAGCCTATATCTTTTTGTTGGAAAGAAATGGAGAGGGGGAATAGTGCAAAAGTTCCTCTCTTTAATATCATGCATGTGCACCATTTATCCCTCCCCTTTCCCATGCATAGAGCCACCCTCCTCTTGCAACCCACGTACTCCCTACCCCATGCAACAATTATGTTTTGTCTTTATTTGCATGAGGAAGCCTCCCTCATAACCACACATTGCAATTATAAAAGGGGCTCCCATTTTTTCATGCGTACACACCCTCTCCCCATTCTCTTCTCTCTCGCCCCATTCTCTCTCTCTCTCCATTCCCATTTTTTGCACGCACAACACCCTCTCCCTTGCATTTTTTCATTCATGCGTACTCCCCTCCCTCCCTCCATTTTTCTCATGCACGCACAGGCTATCTCCCCCATTCTCATCTCTCTTGCACTCTATCTCTCACGCACTCTATCTCTCTTTCTATATTCGTTGTGAGTTTTTGTTTTGCAGGACCTCCTGCCCGTGCATGCCAAGCCGTCGCCCTTGTGCGTATCCAGCAGCCCATGCGCCCTGTCACCGGCGTCCTCCTCTTGCGCACACGCCGCTGTGCGCGGCCATCTCCTCTCTAGCGCGCCCCTCTGTTGTGCGGGAACATCTACAACAGCCAGAGACGCACCTCGCACACCACCTGCACGCGCCATCACCTGCGCGCGTCCTCCTCCTCTCCTCCAACGTGCCATCGCGCATCGCTGTGCTCCTTTGTGCGCAGACGCTCCAGCCCCGCCGTGCATCGACGTCCACCTCGCGCTCCTGCGCGCCAACCACCCTCATGCATCCCCCGTGCCCATGTGCGTGGCCTCCAGCCTGCACGCCTCCATGTGCGGCTACCTCCCAGCGAGCTCCTGTGACCTTCCTTCACGCAGCCGCGGGTGCATTCTCTAGCCGTGGGTGCAACTTGCAACTTGCACCCCATGTGCATGCATGAGAATAGCCCCCCCTCTCTCTCTTTCTCTCTTTATTATTCTATCTTTATTTTAGCAACAATTGCATACATACCCATATACTCTCTTTTATTTGAAAGTATGTCTTTTAGTTTCAAGTTTCCATCTTTGCAACATTAAATCATTCCTCTAATTTCTTTTCTAGTAGCATATGCATCATTTAACTTATCATTTCATGTATTAAAAAAGAAAGGGAATTTGCAAATTTACTTAGTCCTTGTGGATTCGAACCTCTACTTGCCATAAGCAATTTGTATGCCTCCATTGTGCTTGTAGTTGTAATTTTTTTGTTTGATTGTCATTCTTCGTGGAAGAACAACGACATGGTAAAAACAACTTTTTAAACCGCATAAAATGGCATCAACATTTTGACGCCGTTGCCGGGGACTAGGCAACATTTGTAATTTTTTTCTTCACGTATAACTTATTTTCGACATTCTAATCCGTGCAATTTTTTTATTTCAGGTACTTGAATCCCAAAAAAGAAAAAAAAGAAAAAAAATCCATGCAATTTTTTTTAGCGAACTTGTAATTTGTTCTAAGTAAAAGAAATTTGTAATATGAATTTCTCCCTCCTCGGAAAAGCTCGCCATCAACAGGACAAAACATTACGGATTTAGCACCAGAAGTGCAGGCACTGTGAGCTTTCTTTTTCACTTAGGCATTCTAAGATTTACATTTCTTGCATTTGTTTGCGCATCGAATTAAACTGAAAAAAAATAAAAAAGAGTTCTTGATTGCATCATCTCTGTGGTATCCTGCCTCTGATAACCTAATTCAAAGACCACCAAAATCGTGCTTGATCACATTAAAAAGATAAGCTTGAAAGGTCACCGCAGTGGCCCGAGCAGAAAGCGGGCAAAAATTCTTGAATGCTTGTTTGATGCACATGTATGACACAAAAATCACGAGCACATAGAATCCTTGGATAAAGACAAAAATCCCTGGTGCTACGTGGGATTACAGAGAGAAATCGTAACTCCTCGACGCGTTGGGCACAGGTTCTTGTGGGAAGAAGCAGATCCTCGATCTGAGTACCGCACATTGGATCCCCCAGCCGGATTAGGACATCGACTTCTCATAATCTTCCACACCCACCTCATCTTTAAGGCCTCTAATTTCTCTGAAAACTTTTGTTGAATCACTAAACTAAAATTGAAAAGATAACCGCTCCTGCGGCAATTTTTTTTCTGTGAGTTGGTGAATCAACAAATTGTCTGGTGTATTGTGTTGTGTATGTTAGGTTGTATATCTTTGAAAAATCAATTGCAACAACTGATAGATTACGATTCGATCTATAAAAGAAAATCCCACCCATTCTTTTCTGTACTTGAGAATCTTTATTCATGGAAAAAATTCAAGATATGCTCAATGAGATGCACGAGAAAATGAAACTGAATCGGGCTATTGCATTGAATTATTTGGAGGATAGGAAACGATCTTCTTGACCCATTGATGAACCTATTTTATTATTGATTGAGCATGAGATTGATGAAATGATGCATCTAGTGCAAAAATATCAAGAAGATCAGGAACACAAAAGAACGAGTCATCCGATCAAACGTCAAAATCACCCCATGATGACCCTATATTAGAGGAATTTCTTGCATTACCTTCTCCCGCATGCCCTTCCTTTGTCTCTTCCAAGCCACTTCACACGCAGAACACTCATCCATTTCCGATACTAGACTAATCTCCGATTCTTTAAGAAATCACTCATTCTCCTTACCTCTATCACCGACCCATGAAAGTGACTCTCAACATACTCTTCATGAATTAGCTATCCAAATCCAACAAAACTAGGGAGCACTTATGGATGAGTGTAATAGGAAGCATGAGAATGTCAATAAACAACTTTTGGAAATTCGTGCTCACTTGATGAATAGGCCAAATAGTTTGATGGGTGAATGCAATATATCTCAACAATATTTTGAAAAACATCAAGAAAAGAAAATTGAGGATTTCAGACACTCAAGGGAAGAAGAAAAATGGGTCCCAATATCAGTGAATCAAACAATGATACTTCCTTTTGATGAACTAGATGTGAGATGTATAGAAGAAGAATTTATTGATGAAATAGTGTCATCTCCATGTCTCCTCAAATCTAGATTGGCGACATTTTATGATATCCCCATCTTCACTCCTCCTGTATCAGACCATGTATTAATTGAAATGCCCAATGATTTAATAGATGAATGTTGTCTCTTGGAAAGACTCGAACACTTTGAACATGAAACTTCATTTAGTGATCTTGAGGGCCGTCTTATGGATGAAATTGAGGAGGAATGTGATATAATTTCGGCTTTCATGAACCTTGTTGATCAGAATGATTTTGGAGAGTATAATAAGGACATTTTTGAAATTGAGATCACACCCCTAATACAACTCGATCAGGACCCACTCTTGATGGATACATGTATTAATGATAGCATCGATCTTTCCTTAGAATATTCTGAAGGTTATGAACATCAGTCTACTGATGATATCGATTGGTCTGAGATAATAATTGAATTTGAGGATAGTATTGGTATTGACTCCAGCGAAGAAATCGAGGAAGATCCGATGTTTGATGTTAATTCTGGATGTGATTTTACGATTAATGAAAAAAGTCCAAACTTAGAGTTTGATTATGAGGACATAGTAGATAATGAATTGACTTCTTCATACACCAAGACTCTCCTCCAACCAACACATGATTATATGTTGAAGATCTTTTATGATGACCCTTTCAAAGATGAGATTTCCAACTCCATTGCCTTCACCATTGATAAAGAAGATCCACTCAATTCGATTGATGAATATAATAATACATCTTCTACTACTGAGTCAGAATCTGATCAGAATGATTTTTTATTCTCTGATCCTTTTTGGAATGAAACTGAAGAACTACTCAAAACATTCGAAGATAATCATCCAATCATTCATGCGACTCAGCCTTTGCCAAATCCGACCTCTATTGTCATACCTCCGATTTCAATAGACAACACTCCCCTGCTTCTGACCTTTGAATACCCAAATCATATGTCTTGGAAAGAATCGTCTTTGTGGCTCAAGAAGAGAACTGAAATGAAATTCACAATAGATGCCACCGAGGATAGCCATGATGATTATTTGAGGGAAAATGATGATTTATCACAATATATAGAGGACCTCATGGTGGAATCAATTCTTGACCATGTAGAGATCGACTTCAATATATCATATCTGGTCCATGAGCCCTTCACCAGTCTACCCATTTCCCTGCCATCGCATCCAATCCAAGATCAAACTGATTCATCTCTCATTCCGACTCATCAACCAATTAATGTCTTCACCGTAATAATGAGAGCACACATTTATCAAATTCATCAACTGCACTCTCACATCTGGGTCAGGATGTCTGTATCATATCAAGAGTTTCATTTGGGTTTTCTAAATACAGCTTCTGCACTCATACGCAACACTGGATACTCTTGATAAGCTGAATTGTCAAGTTGGGACGTTAAACCGACAACATTTTGTGTGTCTACACCCATAGGTATCTTTTCCTTTCTTTGTATCATTGTCTTTACTGCATTGCATTAGATAAGTATGGGGGTCCACCTCCACACTTCACAAAAAAAAACAAAAATACTTTTCACAATCACTCACCCCTTCTGATCCTCCTATTACACTTTGTCTTCACCATGAGGACATGGTTTCTATTAAGTATGGGGGGGTGTCTGCATAGTTTTTCAAAATTGCATACTCTTTCAAAAAAAAACTCTCTTTTGCAAAAATTCCCCTAAAAATATTTTCAAAAGCAAGAAAACCACCAAAAATACTTCCTTCCTAGTTTTATCCTATTTTGAGAAATCAGATCTTCACTGCATAAATCATAGACTGAGGTTGAGTTGACCTTAATCCACTTAACTTCATCAGAATCTCACTAGGCATGAGTTTTTAAACTTTCTTCAGGTCCATATGGACTTTATTCTCTCAGTTCCACTAACTCTACTGGTGAATGAACCTCTATATCTAACTAGATCACCTGAGCAACTAGTAGCACTCTTAAACTCTTCAGTGGATATTGAACAATGCACATTGCACTTAGCTTGATTGAGTTGAGTTTACGAGATACAATTACAGTCTAGTTGAGGTGAGGAGTTGTCCTCTTGGTTGTGCCTATGCCTGAACCTTATCTATAGCTAGTGAAGGAACTTGACTCGGGAGCAACATGATTACTCTAGTCTAAGTATGTCAGCAAATAAGCCAGTATCACGCCTCCAAAGTCAATATTAAGCCGATACTACCTTTTTGATGCCAAAACCCAAGACAAAAACACCACAAAAAGGCATATCTCAATACAAATGCCAAAAATTGCCACTCATGCAAAGATAAGCAAAGCAAAAGCAAGAAGACCACCAAATAACCCTTCTCCACCAAAAAGCCATGGTAGCAGCCCAATGATGCTACCTAAATTTTTAAAAGAGGCCCAAAGAGGCCCAGGGTTATGCTCTGCAAAAAGAAAAGAATGAGATCAACGGACCAAAGCGGTCTACGGAAAACCCCGAAAAATAAGTCCCATTTTCCCAAAGAATTATGACATGTTTCTTGATGCTGACATACTTGGGTGAAAAGAAAATATGCCTGAATTCAGGTGAGAACTGAGGCTGTATGTGTAGGGAATCATTCGGTACCTTGATAGATTGTGTTATTAGCTCGTTCTCTTGACTCACGAAAGCTAAAACATCACGAACACCGTTTGTATCCATTCAAGGTCAAAGAGAATACCTGTTGATTAGAATGATCTGACTTGATCGCCTTTCTGAAACCATCTTGATTTTTCCGGAACTGAGAGACAATTGAAACTACAAAACTCGAGTCAAGTTGACTATTCGAATAAATCATTAATCCATGGGTCAACTCTACTTAATTTTGTGCATCTGTGTGGTTAGGATCTGAAAACTCAAGACTTTGTGGGTATGTCTGCTGCAAACCCTCACCCAATCTATCTTGGCTATTTTCCTTCATTATTTCTTATCTTATTCTTGCTCGAGACTAGCAAGACTTAAGTATGGGGGTGTGATGATTACAATATACACAGAGATAATATGATCAAATTATGTGATATACAACTTTAATGATTGATCTGTAAACTCCAAATTCACATAATCTATATTCCTTACTTACAACAGACAAGATATCTATAATTGCACACAATCTCTGCATAAATCAACTGATCATGATTTTCTAATCAAGAAAAATGTTTTCAAAAAATATCGATTACATATTTCATTCATAATCATTCTTGTCAAGTCACCTAAATATAACTTAACTAATTATCTGCATGAATTAAGCAAATCATATGGAAATGTATTGGGTATATATAGCATTGAATATAACACATTGATTTGACTCTACAAAACCTCACTTTTTATTGGGAAGAAAATGGAAGGGAAGATAGTATAAATTGCCCACTCATTATAGCTTGGATAAAGCCTATAGCTTTTTGTTGGAAAGAAATGGAGAGGGGGAATAGTGCAAAAGTTCCTCTCTTTAATATCATGCATGTGCACCATTTATCCCTCCCCTTTCCCATGCATGGAGCCACCCTCCTCTTGCAACCCACGTACTCCCTTCCCCATACAACAATTATGTTTTGTCTTTATTTGCATGAGGAAGCCTCCCTCATAACCACACATTGCAATTATAAAAGGGGCTCCCATTTTTTTCATGCGTACACACCCTCTCCCCATTCTCTTCTCTCTCGCCCCATTCTCTCTCTCTCCATTCCCAATTTTTGCACGCACAACACCCTCTCCCTTGCATTTTTTCGTTCATGCGTACTCCCCTCCCTCCCTCCATTTTTCTCATGCACGCACAGGCTATCTCCCCCATTCTCATCTCTCTTGCACTCTATCTCTCACGCACTCTATCTCTCTTTCTATATTCGTTGAGTTTTTGTTTTGCAGGACCTCCAGCCCGTGCATGCCAAGCCGCCGCTCTTGTGCGTATCCAGCAGCCCATCCGCCCTGTCACCGACGTCCTCCTCTTGCGCATACGCCGCAGTGCACGGCCATCTCCTCTCTAGCGCGCCCCTCCATTGTGCGGGAACATCTACAACAGCCAGCGGACGCACCTCGCACCCCACCTGCACGCGCCATCACCTGCGCGTGTCCTCCTGGTCTCCTCCAACATGCCATCGCGCATCGTTGTGCTTCTTTATGCGCGGACGCTCCAGCCCCGCCGTGCATCGACGTCCAGCTTGCGCTCCTGCGTGCTAACCACCCCCGTGCTTCCCCCATGCCCATGTGCGTGGCCTCCAGCCTGCACGCCTCCATGTGCGGCTACCTCCCAGCGAGCTCCTGTGACCTTCCTTCACGCAGCCGCGGGTGCATTCTCTAGCCGTGGGTGCAACTTGCAACTTGCACCCCACGTGCATGCATGAGAATAGCCCCCCCTCTCTCTCTTTCTCTTTCACTCTCTCTTTATTATTCTATATTTATTTTAGCAACAATTGCATTCATACCCATAAACTCTCTTTTATTTTAAAGTATGTCTTTTAGTTTCAAGTTTCCATCTTTGCAACATTAAATCATTCCTCTAATTTCTTTTCTAGTAGCATATGCATCATTTAACTTATCATTTCATGTATTAAAAAAAGAAAGGTAATTTGCGAATTTACTTAGTCCTTGTGGATTCGAACCTCTACTTGCCATATGCATTTTATATGCCTCCATTGTGCTTGTAGTTGTAATTTATTTGTTTGATTGTGATTCTTCGTGGAAGAACAATGACGTGGTAAAAACAACTTTTTAAACCGCATAAAATCACATCAACACCTGGAGAATGAAGCTAAGCCCTCTCGTGAATTCCAACATAGGTTGAATCCAAATTTACGAGAGGTCGTGAAGAAGGAGATTGAGAAATGGTGTGACCGCGGGTTTTATTTACCACATCTCTGATTCCAAGTAGGTGGCACCTATCCATGTTGTTCCAAAAAGGTCGAGAATCCATACGACCACCAATGAGGATGGAGAGGAGATCATGACACGAGTACCCACGTCCTGGCGTGTCTGTGTAGATTACAGATGCTTGAATGTCGCGATGAAGAAGGATCGTTTTTCCCTACCATTTATTGATCAGATCTTAGAAAGATTAGCAGAAAAAGGAATTCTTCTGCTTCTTAGATTGGTTCTCAGGCTACAACCAAGTAGCTATTGCTCCTGAGGACTAGGAGAAAACCACATTCACATGCCCCTTTGGTACATATGCTTTCAGGCGCATGCCCTTTGGGTTATGCAATGCTCCCAGTACATTTCAAAGGTGCATGATTGTAGTATTCGTCGAGATGGTCGGTGAATTCCTAGAAGTCTTCATGGACAACTTCTCGGTCCACGGTGATTCCTTCGATTCCTGTCTTAGAAATCT
Source organism: Ottelia alismoides (assembly GCA_037367405.1). Taxonomy (NCBI): domain Eukaryota; kingdom Viridiplantae; phylum Streptophyta; class Magnoliopsida; order Alismatales; family Hydrocharitaceae; genus Ottelia; species Ottelia alismoides. The sequence continues at coordinate 194,936 of JAZKJV010007571.1, read as the reverse complement.
AGACCGTGTCCTTAAAAGATATTGTGAGGTTAATCTGGTGCTCTCTTGGGAGAAAAGTCACTTCATGGTGACAAGGGGCATTGTGTTGGGACATGTCATCTCCAAGAGAGGAATGGAGGTTGACCCTACCAAGGTGGATGTGTTCAGACGACTCCAGCTACCAACCAATGTAAAGCAGTTGCGGTCATTCCTCGGGCATGTTGTATTTTATCGGAGAGTTATCAAAGATTTTTCAAAGATTACCCGACCGCTAACTGAGCTTCTAGGCAAAGACATGGAGTTTATTGTCAATCATAAATTTCTTGAGGCCTTTAAGCAACTTCAAGGGATGATCATGGATGCCCCGATCCTACAAGCCCCAGATTGGTCTCTTCCTTTTTAGATCATGACAGACGTCTCAGTTTTGCTGTTGGGACTGTGTTAGGACAGAGGAGGGAAGGTGTCCCGTTTTCTATATACTATGCAAGCAAAGTACTTGATACCGCTCAGCGTAACTATACAATTACCGAAAAGGAGATGCTTGCGGTAGTGTTTGCCTTGGATAAATTCAGATCTCATCTTATTGGATCTAAGGTGATTTTTATCAAGGATAATACATCACTACGGTACCTAATGGAAAAGAAGGATGCGAAGGCACGTCTTCTTAGGTGGATTTTACTCATCCAGGAGTTTGATTTGGACATTAGAGATAAACCTGTAAAGAAGAACGTAGTGGCTAATCACCTCTCCCGTCTCGAAATTCTTGATACTTCTAATGATACGCATATTCGAGATTCCTTTCTGGACGAGTCGGTTTTTGTTATCGAGTCACTCCCATGGTACACCAACATAGTGAACTATTTTGTCTCCAAGAAAGTTCCTGAAGATTGTCCCAAGAGCCACATAGATCGACTCAAGTCGGGTGCGAGACATTACCATTGGGAGGATTCAATCATTTTTTTTTGAAGGACCAGATTGTGTCTGGAGAAGATGTATTCCTCAGGAGGAATATCAGAGTGTCCTTACTTTCTACCATAGTCTGGAGGCATGAGGACACCACTTCTGGAAGAGGACCACATGGAAGGTACTACAATGTGGCTTATAATGGCCGACTCTATTTGGCGATGCGCTCACCTTTGCGAAGCCGTGCCCAGTATGCCAGGAAATGGGAGGAACCATTGGTTCCAAGGATGAGATGCCAAAGTTGAAGGACACGGGAAAAATCCTCAAGCGCATCACGGAAGCGTGATGATCACATCGAATGTGATCGGGAGCGACTAGTCACACTAGTTGCTCGATGCGGCGGAAATTAAAATTTTCTATGTGATGAAACCACATGATCCAAGAACACTTCTTGGATCATTTCGTCTACACCAGAAACAAGAAATAGGATTGCCTCTTGAAGCGTGGTTGCGATCGAGTCTCTAAACAAAGAGACCTCCTGTCTCAAGTCCGATCCGACGGAGGAGACGCTTGCGAGCGTGTGGATGAGATGTGTGCTTCTCGTAATCCATGTTGATGATACAAGCTACGGATTTCCTGATCTCGAAAAATGAGATACGACGTCTTCTTCACGAGCAAGGCACACTGAAGTAGAAGGAGATCCACGAGCAGATGATCGGGAATCATAACGACGATGATCTCTCTAGGGCATCTATGGTGGATGTCCACATGAGAGATAGAGAGAATGGGCGTGTAGAGAGAAAGAGAGAGAGATAGCATTCATCTATGTCGAGTGTCTTAGAAGAGCAAGGGGTGCCTCTTCTTATATAGGATTTTGGGAGTCTATGGATTCCAATCCATGGACAACACACAATCAACGGTTGATATTGATTGTGTCCCATTCAACGGCTAGGATTGTTGTTGGTAAAATCCAACAACAAGTGATTTAATTCAAATTAATTATCATTGATAAATCAATATAATTAATCTCAAATTAAATCACTTTTAACTAGAGATAGGATAATGAGAAGACTAAACCAATCCCCTAAAATAAGGAGATGGCTACCATCATCTCATGAGCTTTCAATATCTCATGAGATCTCGTTATCTCATGAGATCTCACTATCTAATAATTATATCATGATCTCTTGTCGATAATATTTTCACCAAAAATAATTCCAAATTATCTTATGGAAAATATCAAGCATGCCATTGAAATTATGTGAATCTCTTTCAAAACCCAAAACTAAATGTAATTATATTTTCAATTAATTGTTCAATGTAAATCCAATTCACATTAACAATTAATCAACAAATATAAATCACAATATGCTCTTTAATATATTATAAATCACAATTATAATATATATAATTAATACAGATAGTGCTATCCACATTATTCATATCCATGATAATTAAATCATAATTAATCATCTTGGATCTCTTTTCTCATGTGCCCAAATAACATGAATCACATTCACATTATTCACGTCTTTGATAATTAAATCATATTTAATTATCTCAGATAACTCTCCTTATAATATGAATCAAATTCATATTATCCATGATAATTAAATCACATTTAATTATCAATTTTCTCGATGCTTGGATACATGTACCAACAATGAAATTATCCATGAACTCTTTCAAGGATAATGTGCTTTCTTCGTAGATACTTGGAGATAAGGACATCGAGATTGTATTTTTCCATGTATAGTGTCTTGGATATTGAGATCACATCTCAAATCGAGATCTCGAGCATCCCATAGATGCTTGATTAAATCAAGACCGCAAATCTAATCTTCTCATTGCATCTGAATCACATTCAGATCAATGTCCAACATTTGGACCAAGATCAGATTACTTCTCTACTAAGAGGAGTCACTAAAATCCAGACCTATTCATCACTCCCTAGGAATGGAAGCGTCATGTTTATACAATCGTTTATGAACACATCACCCTCAGGTATTCCCAATACCTGTACATCATGCATACCTGAAGACCCATAATAAACCCAAAGTATTAGATCAACTTTATATTGTCTACTTCAGGGTTTTATCAATAAGTTTCTCATTTGATCATTGGGAGTTGGTATCGATCATACACTTTCCAAAAGCATATATCATACCTAGGTCTTGATCATATACTTTCCAAAAGTATATATCAAACCTTAAAAATTCAATCAAGCTTCCAAAGCGAGACGACCGTGCACACAGAATTTGATTCTTCCCAATATCTCAAGAGTGAGCTCATGTCTTCCAGTTTAGTAATGAACCTGTATGATCCCTTTGAGAGATCGTATTACTCATATGCCCTTGCATGCACACCAGCGCACCGGTGTATAGACCTTGGTTAGGTTATCAACCTATTGGTCTGCCATATGTATATACTCATACATATAGTAACACATCTGTCTCCGGTCAGAGGATGCGTACCTGTATCGTGACATCATACAATATAGGACTTTGGTTATCTCAATATCCTCAAGTCAACTCTTTGACCTAACTAATTGACACCTCCGAATCTCTATTCCTATGCAGAGGACCTGCATCAAGTGGTTAGTCAGATATCAGCCTATGCGAGAAAGGATTGCCATCTCCTACTCTGGCTGGATATCATCTCTTAGCAATCATTTGACGGTGCCTGATGAGTCCTCAATCTAACCCTTTAGATATTCATCGAAGCACCAGCCTCTATGATTCAATTATTGAATCAATAGCTGTATGATTATTAAGATGGCCATGGTACATATCCCTATATGTACTAAGGGACCTATTATACAAATTATTTATTCTTCATTTCATATCATGGAATGATATTTGCAATAACAGTTATTGCATAATGGATCACCGTGGGATCGCATGTCGAACAATCTCCCACTAGCCCAAAGAACCATTAATGGGCTAATCATTTAAACTCACACTCATGTGATAATCATAGGCTATTTAGAAAATAGCTAGGTAAGCTGATCAGTCACTCTATTTCCGCGAGACTACGCCAAGTCCTTTTACGGCACTTGCATAACCCCAGTAACAGTGCTTGTATCCAATGCGGATGTTGCATCTTATGCAACCAATACTCAATCTAGTCAAAGCAGTTATAGTGTCCTTGACACTATTGCTCAATAATTATTATAACCGGTATTTCCATATTCCTTATCAGAATACCCTTATTTCTGGAGATCTCTATCTCCTAAGGCATCTACAGTTAAGACCTTTTAGATCTCTATCTATAAAATCTTAAGTTTTTGAAGATAAGACTTTGAGATCACTATCTCAAAAATCTTATCATCTATGAAGAATTTTGTTATTACTGCAATAATGTGTTTTCTCTCCATAGTAGGATTAGAAACATTTTACTACTCCCACTGTGTGACAGATATCTGGCTTTTGTACACATCTAGCATACACTCAGCTTCTCGTAACTGATGCACAAGTGCAAGCAGTTCTAGCATTCACTTCCTCAACTCTTTGAGGTGTTATCCCTTTAGAGAGGTTAATACCAAATCTTAAGGGAAGGAAGACTTTCTTGGAATTTCCAAAAAAAAATGGAATATGTCCAAGGTGTACTACAAATGTGACAGTCCCAATATCCTCTTCTCTTTGCTTCTGAACAACTTCAAAACTAAGATCCAAAAGGTATCCTTCAAATCATATTTCAAGATATGGAATGGCCAGTTTATAAAACACTTATTATCATACTTATATCATTCTAAATTATTAGGATATTAATCTACATTTGGCACGATGAACACAACGGCACTCCCACTAAGTTTACATGGTTCATCAAGATTCTATTTGAAATCATAACATTTATAATTTCATCAAATCTTATGTTCCAACTTCAAGAAGCTTATTTGAGTCCATGGATGGATTTCTTTAGCTTGCACATCTTGCTTTCCTCAACCATGAATCCCTGGGGCTACTTCATGTGAATATCCTTAAAGAGGTATTCATAGAGGAATGCGATATTGACTTTCATCTCGCAGATGTCAAAGTCAAGTTGTGTAGCTATAGTTAGCAATATTCTAATGGGTTTAAGCATGGTCACTGAAGAGAAGTCTCATTGCAAGCAATATCTTCTCTTCTGGTGTGTAGCTCATGGCTACAAACCGTGATATGAAGGTCTCTACCTTCTCATCAGGTTCCCTTTCTCTTGAAGATCCATTTACACCTTAACGGGTCTTACCCATATAGGTGGATCCTCGAGGGTCCATATACAACACTTGTATATGAAGTCTACCTTAGACTTTTATTGCTAACATCCATCATTCCATGTCATGATCCTTAGGAGCTTCATCATATGAAGTCCGATCATTGTCAATCTTAAATGACACATGGAATACATCCTCAAACTCATTTGAAGAGGTATTAATGTTTCATCTTTAATTATCCTTTTTGTTTCCTATTTAGAGAGCCTCATTATCATCTCAAGATTAAATGAGTTCCTTTACTTCATTTTCATCTTGATTCTCAAGAGAATCATCCTTTAAGAATCACATTCTCAGAGATGAGATCTTTTAAGATTCTCAGAGTTATAAAGTAGGTATCCAATACCATCCTTTATTTTCCTATTAAAGTAGCACTTCTAGTGCTCGATTCCAGCTTACATGCATGGAACCTTATTTAGGATATATAATGTAGTCTCTACCACATATATATACCTGGAAACTAAGAGATAATTATGCTAAGATTAATCATTGACCAAATCATGTCACACATGATCAATTGTATCTCCCTACAACTCTCTTGAGTTTAGTTGTGTTAGGAGGATTGAGATAGAAATGATATTCATATCTTCATAAGGTATTATTTGAATTTATCTAACAGGTACAAGATACCTAGGTTAGATCAAATTCATTTCATCTTTCTTCATAATTTGATTCTAAACCAAAATTATGAAATCTTTGAACAATTCAAAGTTTTCTTAGGTGAAGAGAAGAAATCTCATATCATACGTACTCATCAATAGACATCACATATCTATAATGTTTATTATGATATATATGATCCACACGCATCAATATGTATAAGATCTTGAATACCTCGACATCTAACATCATTCCTAGAGAAGGATGTATTGGATATTTTACTTTGAATAATATATTCACAAGTATGTAAGATTTGAAATTTTAGACATTCTAAAGTTTCATATCTTACTAGTCCATTGATCTCATCAACAAATATATGTCCAAAACTTGATGCCGGATCATTGTCAAATGATCTTCATCCTCCGATAGATCTTTTAAGGTTCAACTTTCAGTATTAGAAATATTAATGAACCATTCATTAAATTTCTAATTTAGTAGAGTCCACTAGATGCTAGATTACTATCTGAAATATGTCCATCATAACTCTTTATGATAGGTTTATTCCAGAATTCATGTTTATTTTCCAACATTTAGAAATAAACTATGAGTGTATTCCGATATCTAGGTCATAGAGAAATTCTCTACGACTAAGGCTCTCCCACTGAAATTAATAAGTCTATCAATCCAATAGAGATTGTAGCAACAATTGCATCAATATCCATGTGGATAACTATAAACCTTAAGATCAAATTTCTTCAGTCTTCTAAAACATATGCAACCTATTGCAAGTGTTATTATAAGATTGAGATACAATTATAGGACTTTATCTTATTCAATAAGCAAGTCAATATCAACGATTTATGTAGATTATTTCTGGTGCTCTATCCGAGTCCTTCTCTAAGGATTCTAGACAAACTTGATAGTCATACTATCAACACACCAACTTATTGCAGTATTGACATTCATCCAACTATATGGTAGTCATACGGTCAACTCTTTGACTATCCTTCTCATCTTGGATCTGACCCATGCTTCCACTGCGCTCCCTTCATCTATAAACAATCATTGCTTAAGACTAAGGATATCTTATGTTAAATTAAAAAGAATTCAATGTAAGAGCATTTCAACATTTATACATGCTTCATTAAATTCATACAATATGAATATTATGATGCTTCACGAATGACTAGAGTATAGACAGTAGAATGATGACATTCAACATGTCTACATCCATCTAGACTCTTAAAGACATTGGTTCAGGTAGGTATTCAAATATTTTGAATACATCATCTCTTATAGAGCTACCATTTTGCATGATGTAGTGAACCATGTCATTCATGATTAAATGTCTAGAGAACATATGTATGCCAAAATATTTTCTTAGAGTTTTATATGGATTAATTGACAATTACGATCATCATCGACATGTCACTTCCAAAGTACACTCGATGAAAGATCAATACTATAGAGACATACAAACCCCTAAGGTGATGTTGACCCGTCATTAATTGAACAAACCGTCAACATGCTTAATACTCGCTATACGCAATCCAATATCGCCCCAATAATATGAGGACCCGATATTGGAGTCACTACGTATACGACCTTACTCTTTCGAGAAGTGAAGAGCCCGATCCAAATAGATTGTATGTAGGAGCTGTCACATCAGACATGTGTCTCCTACATACAATATCTGGTGACGGAACCCTTCGCCTTGAAGGGAGACCATGGATGTCACTTATGTTATCCTCTATATCATATTCAAATTCTAATTAATCATTCTGAATCATATTCATTATGATTAATTATTCCAAGGGAAATAACATCTCTTATTCATAATAGAGTGTTTTAATTTTAATTCATCCAATTTTAATAATTAGAAAAATACATCATGATCTCTCAGGCATCATTCGTTCCCTACCCGTTGTCATGGCCAGTACCGGCGGGAGTGGGATGGACCGCAACCGGTGCGACCCGCTACCCCAGCGATCCCCGACAAGATACCATATCCGCCTCGGGAAAAAAACAATGCCGAGTTAATCACTTTGTACTTGAGATGATCATCGGTTTTTCAACCGAAATTGTACCATATAATATTCATCAAAATATTTTGATAATATTATAAGCAGATTTGCTAAACAAATCTCCAATCCTATTCAAGCAACAAGGTTTTGCATGTAAAAGTTGTCCTACAACTATTGTAGGATAAACTAGAGTTTTCATGAAAATAATGTTTGTTGGAATTTGTATCAAGCAACCAATTGGTGATCTAGATCTAATCTAATCATTCGTTGGTTAAGTCAAATATCATTTAAGAGAATAAATATTGTTCTAATATTTATCAAATTTTATCAACAATTATTCCATGAAATTAACTATTAATTTCGCAATTTTCCTTAAACGACAATCACAAGGTTTTGGATAATGATGCAATTTCCAGCAGTGACCCTCACTAACTAAAAATAGCAAATCTCATTCATTTTAACTCCAAATTAAGCAAAATCAATTTCCAGAGATTGATAAATTGATTTAAAAACGAAACCATGCGATAAACATGCATTTCCAAACGTTTTAAAACCGTAATTAACATCTTAATGATGTCTCTAATCGCCATCCTCGAAACAGTGGACATATAGTCAATAAAACGATCATATCTTGAGCAAACGGAATCCAAATTACACAAACTCAAATTCCACATTTTCCTTATTTAAAGGATAACATTAGATATTTTAAAATTTTGTTTTTAAACATTTTAAATAGGGCCGAAATTTTATCATAAGATAGGGCTGCGAAAATTGAAATGCTAAAATTTTCACGAACTCAAACGAGCCCGGATCTTCGTAGGATCATGGATCTAATCCAAAACCTTCGATAACCTGGCTCTGATACCACTTGAAGGATACAGGAAAATCCTCAAGCGCATCACGGAAGCGTGATGATCTCATCGAATGTGATTGAGAGCGACTAGTCGCACTAGTTGCTCGATGCAGCGAAAATTAAAATTTTCTATGTGACGAAACCACATGATTCAAGAACACTTCTCGGATCATTTCATCTAAACCAAAAATAAGTAATAGGATTACCTCTTGAAGCGTGGTTGTGATCGTGTCTCTAAACAAAGAGACCTCATGTCTCAAGTCCGATACGACGGAGGAGACGCTTGTGAGCGCATGGATGAGACGCGTGCTTCTCGCAATCCATGTTGATGATCCAAGCCACGGATCTCCTGATATCGACAAACGAGATACGACGATTTGTTCACGAGCAAGGCACGCTGAAGCAGATGGAGATCCACGAGCAGATGATCGGGCAGCATAACGATGACGCTGCGACGATGGAGGATCTCTCTAGGGCATCCATGGTGGACGACCACATGAGAGATAGAGAGAATGGGCATGTTGAGAGAGAGAGAGAGCATTCATCTATGTCGAGTGTCTTAGAAGAGCAAGGGATGCCTCTTCTTATATTGGGTTTTTGGAGTCCATGCATCCCAATCCATGGACAACACACAATCAACGGATGAGATTGATTGTGTCCCTTTCAACGGCTAGGATTGTTGTTGGTAGAACACAACAACAAGTGATTTAATTCAAATTAATTATCATTGATAAATCAATATAATTAATCTTAAATTAAATCACTTTTGACTAGAGATAGGATAATGAGAAGACTAAACCATTCCCCTAAAATAAGGGGACGGCTACCATCATCTCATGAGATCTAAATATCTCATAAGATCTCATTATCTCATGAGATCTCACTATCTCATGATTATATCATGATCTCTTGTCGATAATATTTTCACCAAAAAGTAATTCCAAATTATTTTATGGAAAATATCAACCATACCATTGAAATTATGTGAATCTCATTCACAACCCAAAAATAATGTAATTATATTTTCAATTAATTGTTCAATGTAAATCCAATTCACATTAACAATTAATCAACAAATATAAATCACAATATGCTCTCTCTAATATATTATAAATCACATTTATAATATATATGATTAATATGGATATTGTTGTCCACATTTTTCATATCCATGATAATTAAGTCATATTTAATCATCTTAGATCTCTTTTCTCATGTTCCCAAATAACATGAATCACATTCACATTATTCATATCTTTGATAATTAAATCACATTTATTTATCTCAGATAACTCTCCTTATAATATGAATCACAATTAATCAACAAATATAAATCATAATATGCTCTCTCTAATACATTATAAATCATATTTATAATATATATGATTAATATGGATAGTGCTTTCCACATTATTCATATCCATGATAATTAAATCATATTTAATCATCTTGGATCTCTTTTCTCATGTGCCCAAATAACCTGAATCACATTCACATTATTCATGTCTTTGATAATTAATTCATATTTAATTATCGCAGATAACTCTCCTTATAATATGAATCAAATTCATATTATCCATGATAATCAAATCATATTTAATTATCAGTTTTCTCGATGCTTGGATACATGTATCAACAATAAAATTATCCATGAACTCTTTCAATGATAATGCGCTTTCTTCGCGGATAGTTGGAGATAAGGACAAGGTGATTGTATTGTTCCGTGTATAGTGACATGGATATTGAGATTACATCTCAAATCCAGATCTCAGGCCTCCCATAGATGCTTGATTAAATCAAGACCGCAAATCTAATCTTCTCATTGCATCTGAATCACATTCAGATAAATGTCCAACATTTGGACCAAGATCAGATTACTTCTCTACTGAGAGGAGTCACTAAAATCCAGACCCGTTTCATCACTCCCTGGGAATGAAAGCATCATGGTTATACAATCATTTATGATCACATCACCATCAGGTATTCCCAATACCTATACAACCTGCATACTGGAAGACCTAGAATAAACCCGAAGTATTAGATCAACTTTATACTGTCTACTTTAGGGTTTTATCAATAAGTTTCTTATTTGATCATTGGGAGTTGGTATCAATCATACACTTTCCAAAAGCATATATCATACCTAGGTCTTGATCATATACTTTCCAAAAGTATATATATAACCTTACAAATTCAGTCAAGCTTCTAAAGCGAGATGACCGTGCGCACGGAATTTGATTCTTCCCAATATGTCAAGAGTGAGCTCATGTCTTCCAGTTCAGTAATGAACCTGTATGATCCATTTGAGAGATCGTATTACTCATATGCCCTTGCATGCACACCAGCATGCCGGTGTATAGATCTTGGTTAGATCATCAACCTTTTGGTCTGCCAAATGTACATACTCAGACATATAGTAACACATCTATCTCGGTCAGAGGATGCGTGCATGTATCGTGACAGCATACGATATAGGACTTTGGTTATCTCGATCTCGTCAAGTCAACTCTTTGACCTAACAAATCTGTCACCTCCAAATCTCTATTTCTATGCGGAGGACCTACATCAAGTGGTCAGTCAGATATCTGCCTATGTGAGAAAGGATTGCCATTTCCGACTCAGGCTGGAGATCATCTCTTAGCAATCATTTGACGGTGCTCGATGTGTCCTCAATTTAACCCTTTAGATATTCATCCAAGCACCAACCTCTATGATTCAGTTATTAAATCAACAGCTGCATTATTATTAAGATGGCCATGGTACATAACCCTAATTGTACTAAGGGACCTATTATGCAAATTATTTATTCTTCATTTCAGATCAGGGAATAATATTTGCAATAACATTTATTGCATAATGGCTCACCATGGGCTTACATGTCCAATAAATGTAGCCTGTCATCATTTATGATATATTTGACACCTGGGGCATCGACTTCATGGGCCCATTCCCGGTTAGCCATGGTTTCGAATATATCCTTCTTGCGGTGGATTATCTGTCAAGGTGGGTGGAGGCTATCCTGACCTGAGCTGCTGACAGTAAGACTGTCAGTATATTTATTAGAGATCACATCATCTCTAGGTTCGACATCCCCAAAGTATTGATATCTAATGGGGGTTGCCATTTTGTGAACATAGATGTGAAGAAACTCTTAAAGGATTATGGCATCGAACATTGCGTTGCTAGTCCTTACCACCCACAGGCCAATGGCATGGCAGAGGTGTCGAATAGGGAGGTTAAGACCATATTGCAGAAGCTTGTCTGCCCAGACATGAAGGACTGGTCGCAGATCTTAGATCAAGTCCTTTGGGCTTATAAGATAGCTTACAAGACACCATTAGGAACCTCCTTGTTCAGAATGGTGTTTGGGAAGCCATGCCATTTGCTCATTAGAATTAGTGCATAAATCCTAATGGGAAATCAAGAAGGTCAATTGGAACACACACATAGGGCAGAAACAGAGAAAAATGGGTCTGAATGAACTTGTGGAGATAAGAAACCGAGCATATGACAACAGTTTGGTGTACAAGGACAAGGTAAAGCATTGGTACGATAGATTTATCGGACGAAAGACCTTTGTTCCTGGACAGAAGGTATGGTTGTTCAATGCGAGGCTGAAGGTTTTCCAAGGTAAGCTTAAATCCAAGTGTACGGGCCCCGTTCATAGTACGTATTGTGCATAATAGTGGATGTGTAGAAATCTCAAATCTTACAGTTGGAGCACAGACATCCCTAATTAATGGACAACTACTGAAACACTTTGTCGAACCTAATGAACAGTTAGTCCGTGTTAAGGAGATTGTTTTCATGCGTAATGCAGACTCAGAAGACACACATAATGTAACGTTCCGGGCTAAGGTCCCCGGTCCGTTATTGAGGGAAACTGGCCCTGACAACTTGTTGGGTTCAAACCCAATTGGACCCGTTGACAACCGCCCAAAATGCTTAAGCCCAAGCTGTCAAGTAGTAATCCCCACCACTTATAACCCACTCTCACACTTTGTGAGTTTTAGATGTTGGACTATGTTTGGGGGTATGAGTGTTACAACCTCCCCCACTTATATTCGCAACGTCCTCGTTGCGACATGGCCCATCACTTATTCCCAGTGATATTGGCGGTTGCACGCTCCGGGTACCCATTTCCTCCTATCTCTTTGTAGGGGTGGCTCCACCTCTCGAGTAGCCCTTTCCACTATCAGAGAGGAATTGGCTCTGATACTATTTGTAACGTTCTTCATCTCACAATGTATTACTCATATGCCAATTTAGAGGATACGATGTAGGCAAAGATTTTGGTCAATATAATTTAATAGACATGTTTCTAATAGATAATCAACTCATCCCAAAATAGCATAACTGTATCCATAAATAATAAGCTCTTCCTAAAATAACATAACTGCGTCCATAATGATAGCATTGAGACTTGGTATTTAGGGAAAAAACTGAAAGATATTTAGCAACACATGTTAACAAGATGCCCGATATTCTCAATCTTTAATTATTGACATTGCAAGAGTCCTCAAATTGTAATAATACGATGCATGCTAAGGTTTATACCATATCACGCATGGCACTGTGTCACTACATAACAAAAACTGAGAATTATTTTTATTAAACTTTTACATGTAACAAGGTTAACAAGGATCGATAACTTTATTACATGTCTACACCCCAGCGTCAATTGAAAATGTACAACTATACTTAAAGACTATATTCTAATGTATGTTGTCATTATCCCAAATAAAAAAAAAGATATTATTTTCCAAGCCAAAGCCTTATAACACGAGTCCGTATCAAAGGATGCATCAACTTCTACATTATGCCATTAACGAGAAAGAACTATCTTCTACAACAAATCACGATGGATAAAAAAAGGCATACGATTCATGATATACCAACAGCAAGAGATGATCTCCGGGATAGGATCAAAAAGAAGTATTCAATCTTGATATGACAATCCCCCAAAAAATGAGGAGAAAGTCGAAGATCCATTACCTAGGCTCGTGCACATCTTTGATTTGCGTGCTCGATCGCCCGATCACAAATCCGATAAGAGGATTGCCTTTATCTTGTGATGGTGTTCCTCGTCTTCTTTTTGTCACGAAGCTACGGAGCTTAGAGAGCTTTTGATAATGGTGGTGGCACACGTTCTCTCCTTGAGTCTCTGGATAAGGAGAGCGAAAATTATAAGAGAATGACTTGTGGAGGAAGAAAAGGATGGATTAGGGTTTGGAAAGAAGTGGGAATGAGGGGAGATGAAGAATGGGGGTCTAAATATAGGTTAGGACTAAAACCCTAGTTTTAGGATCCTTAAAATTGCCTTAATTCATGATTAACTTATCTAATCCCGTAACCATTAATCCCCTCAATATCCATGACCCATCTTCACCAAAACATGCATATCTCCCACATCCAAACTCAGAATTACGCATTTTTGGACTCGTTGGAAAGCTTGCGATGAGACGCTTCTTTTGAGTTTAATATTGAATAGATTTTAAGACTTCAAGAAAGTCAAAAATTGTGGGGTGTTACAACATAACAACCTTAAAATCATTCTCGTCCCCGAGAGTTAGGATGCAAAGATGTAACATAACAACCTTAAAACGGTTGGACCCTAACAAGCAAAACATAACAACCTTTAAAGGATGGATGTATAGCTTATAGATTACCTTCAAAGAGGTGAGGATAGTCACGCTGCATATCTGCCTCGAGTTCCCAGGTGGCCTCCTCACAGTTGTGTCGTTGCAAAAAGACCTTTACCAAAGGTATCGCCTTATATCTTAACTTCTTCACTAAGCGATCGATGATCTAGACCGGTTCCTCCGGATAGCTCAGGTCAGTGTCCACGTGTAGATCATCATGATTAATCACATGCGATGGATCATGCATGTACTTTCTCAAGTTGGAGATATGAAAGACAGCAGCAAGGTGAGGAGGAAGTGCAATTCTGTATGCAACTTTACCAATCCTCTCGAGAATCTCAAAAGGTCCGACAAATCGTGGTGCTAATTTTCCCTTCACTCCAAATCGTTGAACTCCCTTCATGGTAGAAACTCTCAAGAAGACAAAATCTCCAACCTCAAAGCTAAAATTAGTGCGTCGTTTGTCGCTATAGCTCTTTTGTCTACCTTGTGCAGCAAATAATTTTTCTTGGGCTATTTTGATTGCCTTAGCACTCTCCTCCAAGTACTCTACCTTATGTAAATGGTTATGTCCAACCTACTTCCAACTCAGAGGTGTAGTGTACCGCCTTCCGTACAATGCTTCAAAAGGAGTCATGCCTATGCTGGCATGGTAACTGTTATGGTATGTAAACTCTGCTAATGGCAAATGGTCCTTTCACGACCCTTTCTACTCCAGCACACATGCCCAAAGAAGATCCTCTAGTGTCTGAATCGTCCTCTCAGATTGTCCATCAGTCTGTGGGTGGTAAGCAGAACTAAGGCATAGTTGCACTTCTAAAGAACTCATGAATTATCTCCAGTAGTGAGAGGTGAATCTTGGATCACGATCAGATACAATCTGCTTCGGCAACCCATGAAGTATGACAATCTCCTTAATAAAGATCACTACAAGCTGTAAGGGAGTGCATGCCATACTCACGGGTATGAAATGTGCTGACTTAGTAATCCTATCAACCACGACCCATATGGCATCATGACTACCAGTGGTCTTAGGAAGTCCCGTCACAAAGTCCATATATATAGCCTCCGACTTCCACTTAGGAATAGGAGGGGATTGCAAAAGTCCAAGTGGCCTCTTATGCTTAGCCTTAATTTGTTGACATGTTAAGCATTTTTCCACGAACTTGGCCACATCCCTTCTCATTTGCTTCCACCAAAAGTTCTTTTTCAAATCCTTATACATCTTGGTACCGCCAGGATGTATCGACAAACGCGAACTATGTGCCTCACGCATGATCTCTTCCTTCAATTATACATCTGTTGGGACACACAATCGATTCCCATTTCGTAGCTCCCCATCTTGATAAGAAAAGCCAACTAAGGTTCCTGCAATAGCCTTCTCTTTGAGTCTCTGCATACTCAGGTCTTCATGCTGCCCCTGGATGATTCGCGCAACTAACTCTAGACGTGAAGGGGATGGAACTATGATTGTTTATCTACTACTCTGAAATGGACGCCAATCACTGAAAGCTGCAAGAAGATCCCATGCTTTAAGATGAGGATGGGATTCACTTGAATGAGGCCTACGACTAAGGGCATCAGCGACAACGTTCGCCTTACCAGGATGGTAAGAGATAGTGCACTGGTGCAGTCGTAATCCTTTAAAATCTCCAACCATCTCCTTTGCCTCATATTAAGATCCTTCCGATCAAAAAGATGATTGAGACTCTTGTGATATGTGAATATTTCGAAAGCAACACCATAAAGATAATGTCTCCACATTTTAAGAGCAAAGACAACTGCTGCCAGTTCCATATCATGGGTTGGGTAATTTTTCTCATGTGGCTTCAACTGTCTAGATCCATATGCAACAACCTTACCATGTTGCATCAAAATCACACCCAGACCCTCCTTTGATGAATCAGTGTAAACTGTGAATCCGTCTGGGCCTGATGGAATTCTCAAGATGGGAGCTATAGTGAGCCTCTTCTTCAGTGTCTGGAAGCTATTCTCACACTTTTCTGACCAAGTATATGGCATCTCCTTCTTAGTCAACTGGGTTAGGGGAAGGGCAATTTGAGAAAATCCCTTGACAAATCATCTGTAGTAATTGGCTAAGCCAAGAAAGCTTAAGATCTCAAACACATTCTTCGATCGTTCCCAACTAAGGACTACTTCCATTTTTGCAGGATCCACTGACACTCCTGCACCTGACATAACATGCCCTAAAAATGATACTTGTTGAAGCCAGAACTCACACTTACTAAACTTCGCATATAGTTTGTACCTCCGTTAGGTCTCCAGCACTGTCTGTAAGTGAGTGCGATGTTCCTTCTCATCTCCAGAGTATATAAGGACATCATCAATGAAAACCACAACAAAGCTATCGAGGAAAGGCTGGAACACCCGATTCATCATATCCATGAATGCTGTTGGGGCATTTGTCAAGCTAAAGGGCATCACCAAGAACTCATAGTGACCATATCTGGTTCTGAATGCAGACTTATGTATATCCACCTCTCGAATACGTAGCTGGTGATAGCCATACCGTAGATCAATCTTGGAGAAGACGGATGAACCTTGTAGCTGATCAAAGAGATCATCAATGCGCGACAAAGGGTAACGATTCTTGATTGTTACTTTATTCAACTGCCAATAATCTATACACATGCGCATAGATCCATTCTTCTTAACAAAAAGGACGGGCGCTCCCCATGGAGATGTACTAGGGCGTATGAAACCCTTCTCCAGTAGTTCTTGTAACTACACCATGAGTTCCATTAATTCAGCTGGTGCCATCCTGTATGGTACCATAGATATTGGTTGTGTTCTCGAAATGATAGAAATCTCAAACTCTACCTCACGAGGTGGGGGAAGCCCAGGCAGATCTATAGCATCTGTAAAGTTCTTTACTATTTCAATAGCTTCTATTCGTTCCATAGGAGTTTGATTCCTAATGACGTGAGCAATAAATCCTTCGCACCCTTGAGATAATAGGCAGTGAGATTGCAATGTTGATATGCAGGTTACACCTCTCGACGAGGTGCTTCCATCAAATACAAATTCTTGTAGCTTAGGAATCCTGAAGATAATCTGTTTCTGGAAACAGTCTAAACATGCATGGTGATTCTCGAGCCAATCCATACCGAGAATGATGTCAAAATCCTCCATCTGAATGAGCACCAAGTACGCCTCAAGCATATAATCTCCAATATAAACTGGACAATCGGGAAATACCCGATGGACAACAAACACCTGACCCCCAGGTCCCTTAATAACATAAGGGTCTAAAACTATGGTAGGCTCTCGGCCTAAGGTATCCGCAAAACTCCATGACTCGAAGGAATGAGATGCACCCGAGTCAAAAAGAGAAAGTCGCCAACTGAAATCATACCTCGCACTACTGATCCTGAAGCATGTGCTTGCCCATCTGTGATGGCATTGAGTTGTCCTTCTCTTCGTGGCCCATTGGAATCTGTCATGCTTCGAGTCTGGTTGGGTTGTCCCCTACCACCACGAGATGTAGAACCACGTCCCTGGTGCTGCTGACGTCCCCCCGTATAGTACCTCGCATCTGTGAAGCTCCCAACGGACAGTTGGACCTGATGTGCCCCTCCTGGTTGCATCGGTAGCAAACACATGCATCTGTCATGGTATTCACCGTTGGATTAGCATGTCATGATGGCTCGTAAAGTGCTTGGCCCAAGGTAGGAGCTACTCTATGTGTGGACCTGATAGACATGCCAGGCCGGTAGGGGTGGAGACGTTGTCCTCTTCATGCCATAGATCGATCATTACGAGCAGTCCTCCCATAATAGCCTAGTCGAGATCTAAGCCCGGGACGTAACAAATGGTATCAGAGCCAAATTCTCTCTGATAGTGTAAAGGGCTACTCGAGAGGTGGAGCCGCTCCTACAAAGAGGTTGGAGGAAATGGCTACCGGAGCGTGCAACCGCCACTATCACTAGGAAGAAGTGATAGACCATGTCGTAACGAGGACGTTGCGAATATAA
The DNA here is from genome assembly GCA_037367405.1 of Ottelia alismoides. NCBI lineage: Eukaryota > Viridiplantae > Streptophyta > Magnoliopsida > Alismatales > Hydrocharitaceae > Ottelia > Ottelia alismoides. The sequence continues at coordinate 176,691 of JAZKJV010007571.1, read as the reverse complement.
GTGGGGGAGGTTGTAACTCCCCAACCCCAAACATAGTACCATACCTAAAACTCACGAAGTATGGGTGTGGTTTATAAGTGATGAGGATTTTACTATTTGACAACTTGGGCTTAAGCATTTTGGGTGGTTGCCAATGGGTCCAGTTGGGCTCGTACCCAACAAGTTGTGAGGTTCAGTTTTCCTCGATAACGGACTGGGGGACCTAAGCCCGGGACGTTACACATAAAGCCATGCATGAGACCTTGAAACATTGAGATCTCGCCATCAGCAGCATTGAAAAGATTCAGATCTTGATCCTTGTATATACTCACCTCCTTTTATACATACTTTTATCCCTCCCTCCCATGTGATTTGAATCACTCGCCCCAGCTCCATATCATGACTATACTTAGGATGACCAGATGCCAAGTATAGGGGGAAGAGTCCCCCGAGTCTCTCCACCATTCTCTGTACATTCTCCAGATCTCATCGGCTCACATCCACTCCTGTCCTATACTTAGGCTGACTTGAGCTTAAGTATAGGGGGAACTTGCCCGCCATGTATATACTCATCCATTCTCCTCTTGACCTCATCCGCCCCATTTTTGTTCTTCTTCTACACTTAGGCTGCGAGAGCCTAAGTATAGGGGGCGGGAGGACATCTATACATTTCTGTTATTTTAGCTCTCCTACTCTTAGCACGAGCTATGTCTTTTTCCTCACTTCTCGTGCTCTGATGACATAGCACATGCTTAGTATAGGGGGGTGTGTATATATTACATATATACTTTACCCATAGCTCGTACTTTCGCGTATTTTTTGTATATACTATACAATTAATTACGGGGTGGGTAAAAATTTCGAAAAAAAATCAAAATCAATAGCTTCTTATGTACTCTTGCATATAATCCCTGCATTTGAAAAGAAAAAAGTGTCTTGCATTTCATTCATCTACATAACATGTCATCTGCATCTCATCTACATAACTAGCATATGCAATGTGAAAAATTAGTGGGTTCCGAACCAAGTTATGAGTATATGTCGAGGATGGATTTGATTTGACCTTAATCTACCTAATTTCAGAGGAACCTTATAGGTCCTGGAGTTAAGATTTTCCAGGTCAACTGACTTAATTCTTTGAGTCCTCAAGTCTATGTTCACATGTCATCTTGATTGTTCTAGGTAGAATATTTCATGCACACGCACAATTCTTTTAGACAGTGACCTAACTTGGACAAACACCATGCACGTAGCTCTTCATTGATGAGGTGGTGAGGAGGTAGAATCCTTTAGCTTGGAGTAGCACACAGGTGGAAACATCCGTCCTCCTCTAGGGAGGGTAGTACATCTCAACCTAGTCTGGTGGTATTGACATCTAAGGATGGGATGTTGTGGGTTGCAATAATGCTTCAAAAGAGGGATAGCCTTCTGGCTCTAGAGGAAAAACTCACGATGTACATGATGCACCTTGTATATAGTTCAAAAAAGAAAAAAAAGAAAAAAAAAGAGAACTCCAAAGCAATGGACTGGCTGGATTGAAAATAAAATGCTTGTCGGAGTATGTATATTTGCAAGGCATATGCTTCAAAGCCTCATACCATGGAAGCCTACAGCTGGATAACTTGGCTACACTGGTCAAGCATCCTAGGATAGGTAGCTACACTGTCTACCGTTCACTCTTCTCTCTACCCCTTCTTCTTGAGCTGGTCGCACTTGAACTTAGAAGGGAATACCTCGCTCCTCGAGGAAAGAGTTACTAGATCGGGGAATTTGAGTTACCTTGTTAGAGGAGGCTGGTTCTTTGCTATTTCTGATGTGGAGAGCTATATTTCACTTACAAAGTACAAGTAAGATTCAAAGTCATTAGAAATTTGCGTATGAGGATTTGTTCTGACCTGACTATTGAGGCATCATGAATAAAAGACTTGTGGAACTTAAAGTCTATTAGGTCTTAAATTCAGATCCTAATAAGGTTCCATCACACAATTAATCCAAAGGTCGAGTCAAGCTCCATTTTCACCTTTTGTTCATGACCTTAGTATGGAACCCAATTTCATTTCACTCTTGCATTTCATTTTAGTTGCTCAGGGACGAGCAAGGTTTAAGTATAGGGTGTTGATGAATCTGTGATTCTTCACTCTAAAAGTTGAAAATAGAGCTTTGTTCCCGAGTAATTAGCTGCATATTTCCACTAATATTGCATAGTTGGCATTCATGCATGCATAAATAATATATGCATTTTAGCATTCATATTTGCATTAAATAAGAAGTCCAATTCACTTGTAAAATTCACCAGTAAATTCACTATATTTCATCTATTTGTATATATATTTTATACTAAACTCCAAATCCAATAAATTCAACTCTATAGTGTATATATCACTAACATTAATAGAAGAAAAATACCAAAAAATACTAACTTGTAAAATCGGCCAATAAAACCCAAATCCAAGTTTCAGACTAGGAACCTTAAAATGTGTATATCTCTCTCATACAACATCCGATCTAGGTCTACTCCCTTTTAAAATAATATACATTCAAAGATCTTCAAAACAAGACCAAATTCATTAAAATCAGAGATCGAAGGTCAAACTAGGGTTTCGGGCCCCTGTTGTATATTGTACATATTGATATTTTCACCCTCGTATTTTTTCTCTTCATTTGACTTGTATCAGTTTTTCGTAAACATGAAACTAGTAGATCTCGTCGAGATCTACAACTTTCATGTTTTGAGTTTTCCCAAATTCAGTCATCTTCTCCTTCTTATTTAACTTTCTTTATCGCAATAATCTGGTTGGGCCACGTGGCGCCATCTGCTTGCACCATGCGGCCTGGTTCCTTACGCGCCACGTGCCCCTCTCTATCTACCGCTGGATCACTCTCTCTCCCTTCAGATCTCCACCATTCTTCTCACCTCTGATATTAACCACCCGATCATCCTTCAGAAGCCATTTGAACCGTCCATGAGCGCCTTCTTCTCCTTGTGCCACGTATCAAGCTCCAACACCATACGATCGCTTCCAGGTGCCTTCATCCCAGTCGCTCCTCTCCGTTGTATCATCGACCATCCGATCAAATCTCATAGATCATCTGGACCCCAAGCTTCCGCCTTCACCACGTCTCGCTACGTGGCTCCATTTTAGCCTTCCATTTCTTCTCCAGGGACCTCATCTCAACCGCCCACTCTGCTTCATTTCTCAATTGTTAGATCGAGGTTTATATCACATCTGGTCTGTCCTTCTGCACCATCACACTAGCACTCCACATAGCTGCTACGATCCTCTTCCCCGCTCCTTTAGGCTCGGAGCACTCGAGCCTCTATCGAAGCAGTCCCAAGCCTCCAACACCTTATGATCCACATCCGAAGCCGAGGCTACTCCCGAAGCTACGCCGAAGCACAAGAGAACCTGCATAACACCCGAGCCTGACCTCACATGTCTCTGTCATGTGACGTTTGGTTAATTTGCAACCGTGCCCCTGCTACTCTTGGAACTTGCAGTCAAGTACCCGCTAGCAACATCATATGAGATGCATGGGGTCCCGTGGAGAATTTGCACTCATACCCCCATCATTATAAGTAATTGCATTTCAGTCCCTGTCAGCATGTTTCTGATTTAAGAAACTTATTTTCTTTTTTGCATTTATACCCCTGTGTTTGCACGTTTATTTAAATACTCATTTAGCATCATTTCTTAATTATAAAAATTGTATATTGTAGAGAAACTTATGCTCTATCATTGTGAAGGCTTGTTATGTTTTTATGAGCTTCACAGAATTTAATATAATTCTTTTTATGGAAAATTGCATATTTTGACCACTATGTTCCTTTAATAGCTTATTAAATTGACTGTTGCTCCAAAAATCACCAAAAAATCACAATAGGTCTATTTAGGTAGTTCTACATTGTGCCCAAAAATCACATCATTTGCATGCATAACGATGACTTAATAAATTAGTTGGTGTTTTGCTTAATTGATTTTTAATAGGTCCAAAATTCATCATTTTTGAGGTTTAATAATTTTCCTAGATTCATCTCTTATAGAAGTATCTAGGTTAATTTTAAATCTGAAAATGATTTACTTTGGTATTTATTAAAATTCATTTTGCAAAAATCACTCCGCATTCATTTTTAATTCATAGCTATTTCATATAGAGTCGAAAAATTCCTAAAAAAATGCAGTAGCTTAATTTCATTTCATTCAACATTTTGGCCAAGTTTCATAAATTTTGGAATTAATTTGACTACACTTTACATTTTAACCTTCGAAATTGGTCCAAATCGCATTGCATTTTCTTTATTGCATAAAAAATACCACAAAAATATTCTCCTGAAAACCTAACATCAGAATTGACTTTGATTTAATCTAAGGAAGAATTTACCTCCCTGAGTTTGACCTTGGGCTTTTCCAAGTAAAATAAAAAAAATCGCCGCTTGCATTTAATTGACTATTAATCAAAGTGGTTTTGATAAGTCCGATTTTACTCGACTGCAATGAACACACATTTATGATTTTATTGTAATTCAATTGAATTAGGTAGGGTAATCTAAGCCTTTTCAGCTATCCAATTACATTACAACACCCACATACATTAAAACATAATAAAAGTAGGGGGAGGGGGAGGTGTCATGCATTCTGAGAACCATATTGCTAAATTGTCACTGGTTCTTGTTGATCTGCACTGCAACTCATGCAACAAGCTTCGTAAAGTTATTCTTTAAATGGTTGAAAATGATCCACTCATACAGTTCACAACGCGGGTTTTGAGCAAGGTGGATGTGAGCCTCTTGCATAACCCCGGGTATTAACTCCTCAACCTCGTCCAAGAGCTCCTCCACTCCAGCATTGGGATCCTTCGGCATAAGATTTCTAATTTGCCTACGCTGCAACTCAATCATCTGCTCGGTGAGCCTAACCACTTCTTGGCCCACAATCTGGGATATGGTCAGGGCACCGTCACACCTCGATCTCTTATCGCTCGAAGACTGCCCTATGGAGTCTCTACGGCATCACCGTTTTCTCCTCATGTTTGTTTGACCACCTTCCTCAATCAAGCTTAGAACCTCGCTCCTCAAATAACTTCTGCATGGAAGAGAATCCTTCGAAGAATGCTGCGAATGAGCCCAGTTGCATGATCTGCGATGCGAAGGCATAAGTACCCCTCACAGTACTTTCCCCTATCATGGCATGCGCATGGTTGTAATGGGGGAAATACTTCCTCGTGTACACCTTGTAAGCCTTGTCAATCTGAAACGTGTTCAGTGTTTTAGATGTTCGTCATTATCCACCAAGCGAAATGTGAAATGTAATTCACACAAGCTTATCGTCGTCCATGCATCGTCATATGGGGTGATGAAAGTATAGGACACTATTTCCCAACCCCACCTGCTCTTCATCATTAGGTACATAAATCTATCATATTCTTTTATTGTTGTCTTCCACCTATTGTTGAGCTTGGCCTTGTCGAAGTTCTTCCTAGTTTGCATGTTGAAATGAGCTATGATGCTCTGCTTGGCAGGTAGGGTAAAGGTACCACCAACCCAGTCACCTATGTCAAAGTGATGTTTAAGGAGGAGCATGAGGCATTCATCCATCACCGGTGTCTAGGTGACACGTAACATGGAGCAATCGAACTTCGGGATGTGAATCCCATATGTAGATGTACCACACCTACTCATTCTTTAATAACAAACAATTTATTACAAAAAGAATAAATTGGTGGAGTTATTTACCGCATTCTGTTCATCAAAAGTCATTGGAAACCTAAGCTTATGGTCCCTAGTGTTAAACTTATGTATCCCCCCATAAAACACTTAGAATGCATTAATATATGATTTTGCAAGTAGACTCATCGATAGATACCTTAACAAATGGCATGCTTGGTAAAAGCATATGGTGGTGGAATAGTTGGGTAACAAATCTCATAATGAAAAATGTAATGCGAGATGCAATGACAACAACATATCACAATTAAACAATCGTGTGAAAAGAAGCTATGTCATGAAATGCAACAGTGAGAGCAGTGACCACAACTAGAAGTTAAGAAGCTATTGACGATATGAAATAAAGAGCACAAACATCATTTTAAACATAGCATTAATAACAATATGGAATGCAGAAGCTAAGAGGAATTAGAACACTAGTATTAAAAGAAGCTAAATCATGGAATGCGGCAGCTGGAGCTAAAGCAGTAACCATAGATAGCATTAGGTTAATATACTGAAGTTACCCATCATATCTAATCAAGAGCAAGCTTATGACAACCTAAAAGCATATGTTATAAAAGAAAAGAGCATAAACTAATCTATAGCAGTAATGCAAGGAGGAATGCTAACAGTGGGATGAAAAAGATTTAAATTATGGGATGCAACAACAATAGCTACAACAAAACCTTCCATGAATCAAAGATAAAGCATCAAAATCATGATAACACATAAGAAACAACGATAATAACCAAGAAAAGAGCAGCATCTAAATCTATATCAACCTAAGATCTTGAACATTGGCAAAATCCCTAGGATTTAAGCATTAAACTGCTTAAGAATGCAAACATGAATTTCAATAGCCATGCAAGAAAAGCTAGCAAGATTTGAAGCTACTAACAAATGGCATTGAAATAGAATTCTACCAGTAGCTACTAACCAGAGTATCAATGACAAATAAAATATGAATCTCCATTTCATAACCATTGTTCTTTCAATTTTTCCTTAAATCCCTATTTAAATGCATGTATATAACATTAATTTATACAAAATAACTTTCAATAATTTACTATAAGAACAATATAAATTTATGTATTTAATTCCAAAATAAAAAAATAAAGGAAAGAAAAGAAAAAAATGAAGTGTCAAAAACATTGAGTGACCCCAAACCCTGAGACCCAATCATCATGCTGCCTTGGTCTGTAAGGAATAAAGTAGGGGTAGATTGGGCAGACCAATTGTATAGAATACATCTCAAAAATCCTAATTTAATTCACCAATAAATAATCTTTTTGGACTTATTTTATTCTTTATTTTTATACATCAAATAAAGAAACCCTCAACATGAACATTCTATATAAAAATACAAAATTTATTTCACTAAAAATAATACATTGTGCACCCGGGACACACAAAACAAAAAGCCACAAAAAACTTTCCAGAGCTGTATCTTCTCCATAAATACTCGAAAGTGACCAATCTCACATTTATCATTCATAAATATTAAAATATGTATTTAATGAAAGTGGTTTCATTTAATTTGGAGTTGAGATGCAAAAGTTGACTTTTGTGTCCCTATTGTGTTGTATACCGGTGTATAACATTCAAAATATTTATTCTTTGTATTTTTAGCTTCCTTGTATTTTTATATACTAGTAAATATTACTAAAAATAGATTTAAATAATAAATATAAAATAAAGCACTAAAAACACAATAAAAATAAAATAATGTTTTAAACTATATAGGTTAACTATAACAATATAATACATGTACATATTTATTTAAGTATAAAATAGAAATAATAAAAATAATATATATATGATTAAATAAGTTATATACATACAATACATGAATATAATAAAATATAAAATACCAAACAGAAATAAAATACTTTAATATGTATATACTTGTAAGTACTAACACCTAACAAATTATCTTGCAAAAATAAATAAAAATCATAATAAAATACTTCATAAAATAATAAACCAATTTATGTTTTAACCTAAAATTAATAAAATCATCTATTATTTAATCTAATTATTAAGGGAATTACTTCCTTAAATTTCCTGGTTGGTCCATATGGACCAACAAGGTGGCGTGGACTGTTGACCGCATGGTCAACTGTCCGGCCTACCCTACCCCCTTTGTTAGAACAACTACCATGGTTGCTTCACCAATTTTTTGGCACCGATCCCCTGCTCGAGGAAGATTTCTCCTTAAGCAATCGTGTATAGGACAAGATTAGAAATCACACCCATACTTATGATCACCCATTTTTTTGGTAAATCTCGTGCAATCCTGTGTCCCTCTTCCTCCAAATCTGTGCGCATAAATAACCTTCTTCGACCCCCTTTCACTTTTGGTCCTTTTTCTACCTTGGTAGCCCAAAAATGAAACCTTAGTCGAGTCCCTGATGACAACAGGCATCACTCCCATCCTTCATGACGTGGATAAGGTAGCTGAGGAAGTGATCCAGGTTCACCGAAAGCTTGCTCCAACGGCCTTCCTTTGCTCCTTGGAATAGCTAGGTATGGGCTGATTTCATTCCCTTTTCTTATATCATTTTCATTCTGTAATGTAGTGTAACCTTTAATTCTCATATTTAGCCCATAACCTAGAGTAATTTAGGGATTTTTCAATTGCTTGAGCATCGTGCTCCAGCTCAAAATCACCATCTTCCCGACTATCTCCAACCTTCTTGTCACCTCATCCTTGTTCCTCATCATTTTATTTGTAAAATCCCCACTAAATCACCTCTGTTCTCCATGAACTAAGTGAATCGAAGCACTTTCATTCGACCCTTCACTAGACATGAGTGCCCCTTTATTCCGTGATTCTACAAGCTTCATCTCCTAGTTGAGGACCATCACCTCGAATCTGGGAGTCTTTTTGTGTAGGAAAAACGCTCGAAATTCCACCTAGAATAAGACTCCTCAAGCTAACACCACCTCCAGGTTCCGTCGAGTTCTAGGCTCCCCGATGGGGACCAGACCGTTTTGAACCCTTTTGCATGAGCGGGGTACTTCCAGGAGTTGATAGTGATCATTAACAAGAAGATTGGTGGTTATAGACATGCATAATGAGAGATTAGCTTGCTAACCACCTATTATTGGGGTGTTCTTCATGACACCCCATGAGCCGTTGGAATAAGAGGATGCACCTGGTTCTATTGCAATGTTAGATCAACGAACCATCATCCTCATTGGTCGTATAATCAGCCATGTGGCATGAGGAGAAGTGCCCGATTTGAAGGGTTATTGGGTAAACTTATAAGTAGCCCCTTGCTTCTTTTGTATTTATATTCCGGACCTATAGATATAAAAGTATGTTTAAATATTTGTGTAAAAATTGAATTGGACCCCTTTACTTTTTGAGTACTTGTAAAAAGGTCTATGCCAGCTCACCTCACGTGGCCCCCCAAGTGAGGAGGGACATTTTGCAACGAAGCCCACTGAAAAAATCAATAAAGTTTTAATGAAATTTTGAAAAGTAGTTTTTGGTTCTATATTTTTATTTATAGTATAATGTATATTAAAAAATTGTTTTGGGAATTTTTGAACTTATTATTTATTTTTAAAATCCCAAAAAATTCCGCATGATTATTATATCACTTTTTTGACATTTTTAATACTTTAAAATTACATAAAAATTAGAAAAAATTATATAAAAATCACAAAAATAGAGAAAAGTTTTGAAAACTACAAAACATTTTATTTTGTAAATTTTGACCATATATAACTATATTTAAAATTATAAGACCCTATATATACTATATACATTCTATTACCTATACACTTTATATTATTGTTAATTATAGGTACCTAATATATAACCCTTAAAAAATAAAAAGGATTTTTCTTATTTATATTTCCATATACTTCTATATTTATATACACCTTATTCGTTATTTATTTTATCCAATATATCATTATTATTACATAGATAAATATACATATATTATATCTTTTAAAAAAGTAACTAAGAAATTGCAAAATTAAAAATAAAAAACTTTTTAAAAAAATAAAAATATATAAAAATATAAAAAAATAGAAATCCATAAAATTAATATAATAGAAAACCCACAAAATTAAAACATCTAAAAATTTACAAAATAATTATTATTTTATAATAATAGATAATAGTTATACCTATCTTGTTTGCTTCCAGTGGTTCGACCCCTACTACTTGCCACTATACATCATTTGTAGGTAATGAATTTCTCCATGCATCTTATTCATTATTTATTCTATATTTTGGGTTGATTGTGATTGTTTGGTGAAGTGTTGAGAGCAAAGACAGGGCTGATAAAATGATTGTTGGATCCGACTTGTCAGACACTGCATGCTACTTCAAAATCGGACGCTAGACACCTCTCTCCAAAACTATCTATCAAATGGTGTCGTTGCTAGGGGCAATGTAGGATAGCGTATACCTAGTGTGCTTATTAGCCATTTTATTTATCTGAATTTTATTTCTTTTCATAAATAATTGTTTATATGTTTCTAACCAATCCCTTTGTTGACTTCTTTGCGAGGGACTGAGGAGCGAAGGTGACCTTTCTCGGAGAGTTAATGCACCCGAGCTACGAGTGTTAACTATGTTAGCCCGAGGAGAACCATTTCTACAATAAATATTATTGTAATCTTTGATATATCAATAAAAGTTAATTATTTAATTCACTCCTTGTATGAGGTTAAATGAACGAATGCACTATAAGGTCCCTTAGTACAATTAGGGTTATGTACCATGGCCATCTGAATGATCTTACAACTATTGATTCAATTGTTGAATTATAGAGGATGGTGATTGAATGATATCTAAAGAGATAGATTGAGGAAACATCAAGCACCATCAAATGATTATTAAGAGATGATCTCCAGCTCGAGAAGGAGATAGAAATGCTTCTTTGAAGGATGATATCTAACCGACCTCTTCATGTAGATCCTCTGCATAGGAATAGAGATTCGGAGGTGTCAGATAAATTAGGTCAAAGAGTTGACTTAACGATATCGAGATAACTAAGACCTAGTCATATGCTATCACGAGGCATGCATCCTCTGACCTAAGATAGATGTATTGTTATATGTCTGAGTATGTACATTTGGCAGACCAATATGTTGATGGCCTAATCAAGGTCTATACATTGACGAGGTGGTGTGCATATGAGGGCATATGAGAAATACGATCTCTCAAATGGATCATACAGGTTCACTAGTAAACCGGAAGACATGAGCTCACTTATGAGGTATTGGGACCAATAAATTTCCATGCATGGTTTCTTGCTTGGGAAGCATGACAATAATTTGTAGGTATAATATATGATTTTGGAAAGCATTGATCGATACCAACTCCCAATCACTGAATGAGAAACTTAATGATAAAACCCGGAAGAAGAAAATATTAAATTGATCTAAATCATCGAGTTTATTCTAGGTCTTCCAATATGATGGATGTGTAGGTATTAGGAATACTCGAGTGTGATGTGATCATAAACGATTGTATAAGCATGACACTTCCATTTAGAGGGAATGATGAAATAGGTCTAGATTTTAGTGACTCCTCTTAGTAGAGAAATCTGATCTTAGACCACGTGTTGTTCATTGACCTAAATGTGATTCAGATGCAATAAGAAGATTAATATCTTTGAGAGGTCCCTAAGATCTGGATTTGATTTGAGATCTTAATATCCAAATTACTCTATGTGGAACGTAAAATCTCCCTATCCTTATCTCCAAGTATCTGTGGAGAAAGTGCATTATTCTTGAAAGAGGTCAAGGATAATTCCATTGATGTATTGTATATCCGAGCAGTGAGAAATTGGTAATTAAATATGATTTAAATATCATGAATAATGTAAATGTGATTAATATTATTTAGATGCATGAGAATGATGAATCAAGATGATTAAATGCGATTTAGTTATCACAAATATGAATAACATGGATAGTACTATTCATATTAATCATATTTGTTATAAACATGATTTATAATATATTAGAGAGAGCTATTTGTTAATAGTATTTACAATTTAAATGTTGATGTGAATTTGATTCACGTTGGACAACTAATTGAAAAATGCAATTTCCATTTTATTTTGGGTGTGTGAATATGATTCACAATTTCCAATAGCATTATTAAAATTGTCACAAAATATTTTGGAATTATTTTTGTGAAATATTTTACAATAAAAATCATTGTATATAATTAAGGATTATATGAGATATGAGATCTCATATATTAGAAAAAGCAAGGCACCGTTCATATGAGGAGGGTGGATGGCCAACCATTAATTAGGACTCAAGGTGGCCACCCCCACCCTATTGGAAGGAGCCTTGCCTCCTTCCTTATCCTTCGCAGTGTATTTATTTGATTGAATTAGTTTATATTGATGATTATTAAATATATATTAAATTAAATTAATCATTGTTGTAAATTCTAAAAAAAATCATGGTCATTGAAAGAAACACAAATCAATCTCAACCATTGACTTTGCGTTCTACATCGATTGTGATATATGGACTCCCAGAATATTATGCCTCTTCTTTTAATACAATATTATTGCAAGTTTCTCTCTCTCATTCTCTTCATACACGCTCCCTCTCTCTCAAGAGTAGCCATCCACTTCTTGACCTAGAAGGAATAGCTAACGTTACTATGCTGTTGTGTTGCTACTTCGACCGCTCGTGCATCTTCGTCTTCCTCGGTGCTCCTTGCACATGAAGAATACCTAGGTTTTCATGTGACAAAATTAGGAGATCTTTCGCTTGTATCTACATCTTGGATTGGGAGAAGGACACGTCTCATGAACGTGCTCGCAAGCGTCTCCTCCCTGGGGTCAGACTTGAGATAGATGGTCTTTTACGTTAGAGACTTCGATCACAACCACGCTTCAATACATATTCCTATATCTTATTTATGATATAGATGAAATGATTCGGGAAATTTTCTCGAATCATGTGGTTTAATTTCTTTAAATTTTTTAAATTCTGCTGCTCCGAGCAACTATTATGACTAGACTTTAGTGATCGCATGTGATGCAATATTCACGCTTCCGTGATACACTTAATGTTTTTCACATAAACTTAAAGTGGTATCAGAGTCGGGTTCAAGATCTTGGATATGGTCCAAAACCCTAGTTGAACATTGTTTTATATTTCAGATGGGCAAGGACTAGTTATTTTGCATGAGTTGCAAGATTTGAATTGGTTTTTTGCTTAAATAAAAACTACAATTTGTGCACTATTTGGCCATATATTTCTTGTTATTAAAATGTATTTATAATGTCTAAATATATCCCAAATAAAGTAACATATTATTGGTACCAAAAGTGTATAAATAAAATTTGAAAAGTTCCAACTACAAAATTAATTTTGTATGTATTTATGGATTTATAAATAAAAATTTTTTCTTACTGTTTTTCCTTCATGAAACATGGAATAAATACTTTAAATAAATATATAATCAAACCATAAAACCACTCGAATTTATTTTGTGCGATTCCGACTTCATTTTCCCTGGATATTCCATATTTAGTGGAGATGGGTCGGATGATGATTGGATTATCAAATCTCTTTCCTTGATGTGTTTATAATTCAATGGAAATCATGGAAATTATGAACTTACCTTGACTAATTTTATGCCTAATAATTATGAAAATAATTTATTAAACATCATTGGCCATTTAATGTATGTTTTATGAAAATCGAAGTTTATCCTACAACAGTTGTAGGACAACTTTTACATGCAAAACATGGTTGATTGATATGCTTAGAAATTTCAAGATCTCAAAATTATTTTTGAGATGTCTAATATCTCTGAGTGATTATTTATAGTATAATACCAATAATCAAATTTGATTGATAAATCCGCAAACACATTGGTATTATTTTGTATTGTTATCAATTGGAATGGTGAAGGTGTCTAGTCCAAGTATGCTGGCTTGATATACTAATTGGCGCCTTGCATGTCAAGGAAATGCTCTCTCCTAGCATAAATGAGCATAGTGGACGGATCCATTTTTTAGGAGAGAATAATATGAGTAGTCAAGTTGTACTCTAATTTTTAAATACAAAATAATGCGTACTTTTGCGGGTGTAGATCATATAGTAATATCAAGCAAACCCTAAATGTTAGTTGGTTGATTAAATTAGATTGATAATTAATTTTGTACGATTAAATAATTAGATCTAATTAAAATAAATAGTCTATTATGAATAGAGTTGTAATTCCCTTGGACGAATTAATTATGTGAATATGATTCATAATAATTAAATAAAATTTGAATGAGATATGGAGGATCATATAAATGACATTCATGGTCTCCCATCAAGGCGAAGGGTTCCATTGTCATGGATTATATGTAGGAGACACTTGTACAAAGTGACAACTCCTGCATACAAGCACACATACATCGAGATCTTTGCTTCTCGAAAGAGTAAGGTTGTACGCGTTTTGACCCCAATATCAGTTTCTCATATTATTGGGGCGATATTGGATTGCACACAACGAGTTCTAATATTGTTGACGGTTGATTTAATTAACAATAGGTTAACATCACCTTAGGGCTGGTAGGCTAGGGTGTTAAAGACTGAATTGGGAAATGGAAGTTAGACTTGCAAGGCTGATTGTGTTCCTGCTTCTTTTTATCCGAGTTATAGTTTTTCATATTATTGGGATGTAACAAAGGAAAAAAGGAGATCCCGGTTATTGCTAGACATATAACAGAAAGTATATTTCTTGCTTTCAAAGTTTAATAGACATGACTAATTTGATTAAAAATCCGTAGTCAAATAATTTATTTATGAATATATATATATATATAATTATTTATATGTTCTAATATAGTGCTTTCTTAATTTCAGACAATGAAATCCATCAACTCGCTCAGCAGGCTCCCGGAGGTCAACTAGTTGATCGTGTTGAATTACTCAGATTGGATACGTAATTTGGATCTTGTTCTCTCTATGGATCGCATCTCTGTTGTGCTATCCAAGAAAAAATATACAATCCCTATCACAATGAAAGAATTAAAGTTCAATGAAAAATATGATGAAGATCATTCATTGGCCAGATGTTCTAGTTTGGGATCCCTCTTAAATGTGCTTCCAAAGCAGCTTGAGGAAATGTATACTTGCCAGGATAGTGATGGATCATAAAAGAGATGTTCGGTGTGCCAACTGCACTCAACATTATGATGTTATGAGAGATTATTTGTTGCAAAATGTAGGAAGGGACCTCTGTTCGTGAACATGTAATAAAAATGTTTGATTAGTTGTCAGAATTGGAAACTCTAGGGGCTGAGATGATGCTGACATGCAGTCTGACTTCATTCTTCTCTCTCTCGCCAAGTCTTTCGATAACTATTTGGTAACATATCACATGAACAAGTTGAACATGACTAATGCTGAACTCATGGCTTCGTTAAAGTCTGAAGAATATGTAATGAAGAAGGATAATCCCACTAGCAGTGCAGTTGTTGCACATGTCAAGATGAAGCATGGAAAGAAGCAAGGGTCTCAGAAGGGTACGACAAGAAGAAGATTCAAGTTGGTGGCTCGTCTTATAATGCTTCCACATTGATAGCATTGAGAAAGACCAATGCATGTCATCACCGCAAGAAGCCGAGGCACTAGAAGTGTAATTTCCCAGAGTACCTTAAATATGCAGAGAATGGTAAAGCCCCAGTAGGTATAAAATCTACTTTCATTATTGAAACCGATTTTCTCGTAGGATTAGAAGGTAGTTGGATCATGAAGTTTGATGCTTCTGTTCATGTATGCAATTTGTTTCATCTATTTCAGGAAACTAGGAATCTTGATGATGGGGAAATAGTCATTTAGATGGGATCTAATGCAACTATTGCAGTAGTTGCCGTGGGGACTTGCAGACTATCATTATATAGTGGGAGGGTCCTAGTACTTAAAGAGTGCCTTTATGTTCCAGATGTTAGAAGGAACCCTATATCTGTATCTAAGTTAGTTAGAAATAGATATTTGTTTCTATTATGTAATAAACTTATCATAAATCATTATGATAGTATATTGTTGACGGTGTTTTAACTTTGGGTGGACTCTATGAATTGTGCATTTATGAATCTATCATGAATGTTACTAACACTAATAAAAACCTTAAAAGAACCAGAGAGGATGGAAATCATTTTAACATCATTTAACATCAAAGGCTTGGTCATTTATCTATTGATAGGATCAATAGATTGATAAAGGATAGCCCTTATATTTTCTATAGGTCCACACTTTGCCTACCTTAGAACATTGTATTTGAGGTTAAATGACCATGACGTCTTTCCATAAAAAGGTTACATGATGCGAGGGTATTCTTGACATAATACATACTGATACATGTGGTCCATTCAATACTATGACACGCAATGGATATCGATATTATTTGATGTTTATTGATGACCATTTGCGATACATGTTTATCTTCCTACTTTGTCATAAATATGAAACTTTTGAAAAGTTCAAAGAGTTCATGTCTTTGGTTGAGAACCAAACCTATAGGAAGATTAAGCGGATTTGATCTGACCGAGGTGATGAGTACCTCTCAGATGAATTTATGAATTACCTCAAAGATAAAGAATTTTCTCCAATCTCACTCATCCTATAACTCCCCAACATGATGGTGTTGCTGAAAGATGAAACAAGACCATCATGAACATGGTCTATTCAATGATGAGTAAAGCACATTTACCACTTAGTTTCTGGGATATGTAGTAGGGACTACAATATATATCCTGATTAAGATTCCTAGCATATATATACCTAAAACTCCTCATGAGCTTTGTTATGGCACCAAACCTAGTGTTAGACACTTAAGGATTTGGGGATGCTTGGTCCATGCGAAGAACATCGATGCAAGTAAGCTAGAATCTCACACTCAAGACTGCTACTTCATTGGGTATGTAAAAGACGGTATTGGATACCAACTTTACAACCCTGAGACTCAAAAGGTATTCGTCTCTAGAGATGTTATTTTTATGGAAGATGACTTCCTTAAGAGTCAAGACAAAAATTAAGTAAAGGAACTCATTGAATCCCTTGAGGATACTGAGCTTCCTGAACCAGAAACTAAAGATGTAAATAAAGATGTAACAACCGTACCTCTTGGAAGGAGTTTGAGGATGGTTGCACCATCTGAAAGGTACATATTTCATGTGTCCAGTGAATTAGACAATGATCCAGCTTCATTTTATGAAGCACTTGTGGATCATGACATGGATAGATAAATGCTAACAATGAAGTCTAAAATAGACTCCATTCCTAAGAATGGTGTATGGACTCTAGAGGATCCACCTAGAGGGGCAATACCCATTAGGTGTAAATTGATCTTCAAGAGAAAAAGGAATCTCAATGGGAAGGTAGATACCTTTCGAGAATGGCTCGTAGCCAAGGGTTACACACAGAAAGAAGGCATCGACTATGATAAGACATTCTCTCCTATGGCTATGCTTAAGCCCATCATGGCACTGCTAGCTATAGCTTCATATCTTGACTAGACATCTGGCAGAAGGATGTTAAGATGGTTTTCCTCAATGGATATCTTGAGGAGAATATCTATATGGAGCAGCCCCAAGCCTTCATAACCGAGGAAGGAAAAGTATGCAAGATGAAGAAATTCATCTATGGGATGAAACAAGCATCTCATAGATGGAACATCAGATTCGACAAAACCATAAAGGGTTATGATTTTGTTAAGAATCCCGATGAACCATGTGTGTATAAGAAGCTTAGTGGGAGCGCCCTTGTGTTCATCCTACTTTATGTAGATGACATCCTTATAATTGGAAATGATACAAGGATGATGACCGGTGTTCTGATTTGGTTGTCCCATACATTCAAGATGAATGATCTTGGAGAAGACTCTAATATCTTGGGTCTAAAGCTGTTCAGAAAACGAGAAAAGAGGATTTTGGGATTGCCACAACATGGGTACATTAAGAAGATCTTGGAATGTTCCATATTAAGAATTCTAAGAAATGCTTCCTTCCCTTCAGTCATGGTATCCACCTATCTAAAGGGATAGCTCCTCAAAGTGTTGAGAATAAGAAAGCCAGGGTTGGATGCCCCTATGCATCAGCCATGGGAAGCCTATTGTATGCCATGATGTGCACAAGGCCAGATATCTGCCATGTAGTGGGAGTGGTAAGTTGTTACCAATCCTGCTATGGGGAGCAACACTTGAATGCGGTGAAGGTCATCTTTAAGTATCTAAGATGGATGAAAGATTACATCTTGGTCTATGGAGATTGTGATCTACAAGTCTTAGGTTACATAGATTAAGACTTACAGACTGATATTGATGATTGAAAGTCAACATCAATGTTTGTGTTCTTATTGAATGATGGTGCTGTGAGCTGGAGAATAAAGAAGTACGACACTACAACCGATTCAACAACATGAGACAAATACATCACCGTATCGGATACCACAAAAGAGTCAGTGTGGTTGCGCAAGTTCATCCTAGAGTAGGCCATAGTTTCCTCTGATACTCCCATCCTACTACTCTACGATAACACAGGAGCCATAGCTCAGACGAAGAAATCCAAATGGCATCAAAAGAGCAAGCACATGGAAAGGAAATGACACATCATTTGGGAGATACAAAAGCGTGGTGACATCATCATCACCAAGGTGGACTCTGCCGGCAACATTGCTGATCCTACTACCAAACCTTTGACACAAAAGGTTTTTAACCAATATGTAATGAGCACGGGTTTAAGGATTATACCTGAGTGGTTCTAAGGACTAGTGGAAAATTGTTAGCCATGTGATCATGAGGCGTACTATTTCTACAATAAATGTTATTGTAATCTTTGATATATCAATAAAAGTTATAGATTTATTTCACTCCATGACTGAGAATGAATGAATGCTTTGATATGTACCATGACCATCTTAATGATCGTACAACTGCTTTTTCAATTATTGAATCATAGAGGATGGTGCTTGAATGATATCTAAAGAGTTAGATCGAGGACTCATCAAGCACCGTCAATTGATTATTAAGAGATGATCTCTAGCCTGAGAAGGAGATGGAAATCCTTCTCTGAAGGCTGATATCCGACCGACCTCTTGATGTAGGTCCTCTACATATGAATAAAGATTCAGAGGTGTCGGATAAGTTGGGTCAAAGAGTTAACTTAATGAGAGCGACATAACTAAGAACTATGTCATATACTGCCACGATATAGACATGCATCCTCTGACCAGAGACATTTGTATTGCTATATGTCTGAGTATGTACATTTGGCAGATCGATTGGTGATGGCCTAATCAAGATCTATACAATAAAGAGATGGTTTGCATACAAGGGCATATGAGTAATACGATATCTCAAACGTATCATACAGGTTCACTAGTGAACCGGAAGACATGAGCTCACTCATGATGTATCAGAACCAATCAAATTGCATGCATGGTCATATTGCTTGGACGCAAGACAAAAGTTTATAGGTATGATATATGTTTTTGGGAATTATATGATAGATACCAACTCCCAATGATCGAATGATAAACTTAATGATAAAACCCTGAAGAAGACAATATTAAATTGATCTAAATCTTCGAGTTTATTCTAGATCTTCAAGTATACAGGATGTACGAGCGTTAGGAATGCCCGAGAGTGATGTGATCATAAATCATTGTATAACCATTATCCTTCCATTCCGAAGGAGTGATGAAATATGTCTGGATTTTAGTGACTCCTCTCAGTAGAGAAATCTGATCTTAGTCCAAGTGTTGGACATTGCTCTAAATGTGATTCAGATGCAATAAGAAGGCAAATACCTTTGAGAGGTCCCCTAGAACAGGATTTGAGATGTGATCTCAATATCCAAGTCATTATACATGGAACATACAATCGCTCCATCCTTATCTCCAACTATCCGCGAAGAAAGTACATTATTCTTGAAAGAGTTCAAGAATAATTCCATTGATGTATTGTATATCCAAGCATTGAGAAAATTATAATTAAATGTGATTTAATACTATGAATAATGTGAATGTGATTCATATTATTTAGATGCATAAGAATGATTAACCAAGATAAATAAATGTGAACTAATTATCATGGATATGAATGACGTGGATAGTATTATCCATATTAATCATTTATATTATAAATATGATTTATAATATATTAGAGAGATCTATTTGTATATAGTATTTACAATTTAAATGTCGACGTGAATTGGATTCACATTGGACAATTAATAAAAAATGCAATTTATATTTTATTTTTGGCGTGTGAATATGATAGAAAATTTCCAATGGCATGACTAATATGTTCACAATATATTTTGGAATTATTTTTGTGAAATAATATACAACAAAAATTGTTATATATATGAGATATGAATCTCATATATTAGGAAGAGGGATGCACCTTCCATATAAGGAGGGGGGACGACCACCCTTGAATTAAGACTCAAGGTGGCCATCCCCCCATTAATTGGAAGGACCATTGCCTCCTTCCTAATCCTTCATGGTAGATTGATTTGATTGAATTAATTTATACTAATTATTATGCAATATATATATATATATTAAATTATATTAAAATTAATTGTTGTTGTATATTTTACAACAAAATCATGATCATTAAAAGAAATACATATCCATAGGAACCATTGAATTTGCATTGTACATGGATTGTGATCCATGGACTCCCAAACTACTATAAAAGTAGAGGCATAATATTATTGCAAGTTTCTCTCTCTAATTCTCATCGTACATGCCACCTCT
The DNA here is from genome assembly GCA_037367405.1 of Ottelia alismoides. Taxonomy (NCBI): domain Eukaryota; kingdom Viridiplantae; phylum Streptophyta; class Magnoliopsida; order Alismatales; family Hydrocharitaceae; genus Ottelia; species Ottelia alismoides. The sequence goes on along the minus strand of JAZKJV010007571.1, from coordinate 156,248 downwards.
CTTTCTCAAGAGTAGCTGTCCATCTCTTGACCGAGAGGGACACACTGTCGCCGCTACACTATCTTACTGTCACTTCGATCGCTCATGGATCTTCGTCTTTCGCGGTGCTCTTTGCATATGAATAAGACCGATGATTTTGTGTGATGAAATCAAGTGATCCTTTTCTTGGATATATATCTTGCATTGTGAGAAAGATGGTCTCATCAACGCACTCGCAAGCGTCTCCTCCGTTGGGTTGGACATAAGACAAGCGACCTCTTACATTAGAGACTTCAATCGCAACCATGCTTCAAGAAGTATTCGTATATCTTCTTTATGGTAATAGATGAAATGATACGGAAAGTGTTCTTAGAACATGTGGTTTCATTGCTTTAAATTTTTAAATCATGCTGCCCCGAGCTACTACTATTATTAGTCATAGTTGCTCGCAATCACATATGATGTGATCTTCATGCTTCTTTGACGCGCTTAAGGTTTTTCCCATAAACTTCAACGAGGAGATCATCTCTTTCTTTGTGAGGTTATTGAAGAGAGCAAGGAGGAGACATAGAGAAAGAAGAAGCAACATAGTTTAGTATAGAATTTTGATTTTCATTCTGTGAGAGAGACAATTTAATTACTGTAATAATACATGTACAAGGATATTTGGATACACAGACTTAGCAAGTCTATTTACTAGGTGTCGTTTACTTAGGGGCTTCCATCATTTTTTCACGTTTTTTCTAGCCTTCTACCTTTTGTCCTCCCTATTTTCCCCCTTATTTTCTTAATTTTTCGTGATTTGTGTTTTTCACCTTTCTTTTATTTATTTTATGTGAATTATTCCGTATATTTTAGGAATTTCTTGATTGAGTAATCTAGATCCAAACACTTAGTATCTGCATGCGCTTATAATTCTACGTTTGGACTTAGATAAAACTTAATTGGTTCTTCACAATAATAACAATTCTTTCTTAGGGCGATTTCATCGACTTGCATTTGCATGTAGTTTAATGTAAATTCCTTGTCTTCCATCATGCATGGAGAGAGAGCTGAGAAGCGTTGTAAGTCTTTTAACTGAGCATACATCATTTGATACAAGGGAGAGATTTCCATCCTAATATACACTTGCATGACTTTTCCGTCTTCTCCCGCTTTTTTCACTTAGGAATTAAAGAAAATAAAAAAACCATTAGGCAAATTATTTTGGAAAATACAAAAAAAAGTTAAAATCCAAATATTAAAACAAGGGGACTTCTTAATAAAATTTGACCAAAAATAAAATTTGTGAGTTAATGAATCCATTGCGTTGGTGTTTATTTGAACTAGATTTTAGGCCAACGATCCAGTCTCGCGTACGTTCGTTTTTTTTTTCATTTTATCTATTTCATTTATTTTGCCTTGCTCATTTTGAGACTTCTACTGTTCCCTCTTCATTTCATCCATTGTTTATCACCATATTCCATTCCTCATCCTGCTTCTCTTTTGAGATGTTGACTTAAGGATGGTTTAGTCGGACCCCATCGACACCTACATCGATTCCATGAACTCGACTTCTTCAATAACTTGAGGTGATTCTTGAGAACCCGATTCAAACTTTGCGAACCAATTTGTAGACTTATCGTCTTCTTCTCTAATAAAACATGATCACTCTTTTCCCCACATTCACCCCTTGCAGATGAAGATCAGTTTATCTTCATATCAAATGCTTCATTCACACATATCTAGAATTGACCCTAATTCCATATTCATCTCGTCATTTGGTGCCAAAGAATTTTAACTTGAATGGGATGCATTTTCCTGTGCAAAACCGAACCTGGACCTCATACAGATCGATTCCTCTGAGTTTTATTCAGAGATGGCTCCTCAAGGGAAGGACAAGGGACTGCAGCAACAAAACCATAGACCACAGCTAGATCAGAATGTTGTGAATGCCCAGTTGCTTGCATTGATACAGTCCATCCAACAGCCAACCGATCAGACTCTCGCTTAGGTCTCTTTTTAGGACATGCTCAATGATCCGGGAAGAGAGAGAGAACATATTAGGAGGAGAGAATGAAGATGAACAAGGAGATGGACCCCATGGAGGACTAGCACATGAACAATTAAGAGAGGCTCAGAAGCACACGCTCAAGGAGGCATACAATCTTGGCTCTGGCCATATGACTGAGTGGATACAGATTCCTGTAGTCCATAGACACTTTGAGATGAAGCCCTAGTTCTTGTCTCTTCTCCCTTCTTTCCATGGGAATACCAAAGAAGAGCACTATATCTGTCTCCAACAATTTTCTTGCACCTGTCTCACCACTCACTTCCCTAACATTATGTTAGGTGTAGTCAAAATGACGGCTTTCCCATTCAACCTTCAGGATAAGGCTTTGTACTAGATCAATCATTCGGGGAATGTTGTGACGACCTGGGAGGAACTGAAGTATGCGTTCCTCCAAAAATTCTACACTTTTGGTCATCTCAATCATATGCGAGCAAGAATTTCTAACTTCTTCTAGGGACTACATGAATGCATTCATGAATCATGGGATAAGTTTAAAGATTTACAAGAGAAGTGCCCCGAACATGACATTCCTCGGACCATCTTGGTCCAACGCTTCTTTGGAGGCCCCACCAATAGAGCTAGAGGCTTGTTGATGCCACATGTGGTGGATCGTACTTCAACTAGGATGAGGATGTTGTCTGGCAGATAATTGAAGAAATGGTCGAAGGAGAGGCTTCTTTATCCTCATCCTATGCATATCAAAGACAATCGCAAATCCACCACAAGCCCGTCAATATGGAGGCATCACATGAAGCAGACATGAATGAGAGCGCCAACCAAAGCATCACTAGGAGCTACATGTCTAAAGTAGATATTATTGAGAAGCGATCACATGACCTAGAGAAGTTGTACGTGATCGAACAGAGAACCAAACACCTGGACAAGATGGATCATATCATTAAGCAGCTGGTGTAGCTGGTTAGCACCATCAATGCTATGCAGTCTAGAAGTCCAACAACCGCAAATCTACTGAGACGAAGGAGCCCTCATCGCCACACCAGCGTCAACCGATTTCTGGGAAGCCTTAGGTCTAGCATTTTTACTACGTGCAGGCTCCTGACTACGCACCACAATAGTCGTTGTGGCAGATTGTTGTATACTACCATGAGCCCCAATCCCCATCATCTTATGATCCATTTTTACCACCACCACCCCAGATCCAAGAAGTGAAAAGCATCTGGAATAATGATGCACAATTGGCCTGTCCATGCGAACAACAACAAGGCCAATCAACTACAATTTGGCTATATCACCAACTTTCTGATGGGAGATTTGTCCATCAACACCAGCCTCTACAGAACCAGTCTCCACCATATCAGAATACATGAAGATAGAATCAAAACTACAAGCATCTCGCTTACCACCAGTATCAGCCGCATTACCAATATGCAACTGCTCATCAGAATCAGTACCTCCCTCCTCCCTAATTTCATCAGCATCAATCTTCTCCTCACTACAATTCTTAATTTTCCCAACCTCCACAATAGTATCACTCCTTGAGTGGTCAACACACTAAATCATTTGAGGCAACTCCTGTGAACCCTGCTCTGGTTTGCTTAGCTCAAATAGACAAAGGCCTAATAAAGATGAGACAGAAGCTTGATGACCTCACTACCACGAAGACTCCCATTTCAGTGCAGGTCGAGGACAACCCTAATAATTTCAAGTGTTAGGAGAAGGTAGTTTGTGATGTGCCATCCACTCCACGAGGTTAGGTATTTTAGAGCTTGTTTTATCTAATGTTGTGATTCTTAGGAGTGGTAGGATGTTGTAGTCGTCTGCCACACATAAGGGGAAGAAGAAAGCATCTTCTGGCGAGTCGTCTTCTACATTAGTCAGTCCAGCAATAGATCTTAATGAAGAAGAAGATGATAGAGGGCAACACCAGTCATCCACCACCACCATAAAAAGAAAAAAATTACAAAAACAATAAAAAGAAAATTTCCAAAAAGATAATAAGAGCCATAGCCAAGTCGCACCAGTCCATGAGGAGCCATCACCTACATCAACTCCAGAGCCATTCGACAAATCGAAGCTCATGTAGATGTATTTTTACCTATTTTGAATGATCACTCTTCATCTAGCCGATCATTTGAAATGATGATGTAAATAAGAACAATGCAATTCCTTTTGTGTGTGTTCCTTTTCCTGAAGTAATGAAAAAATTCTGAAAAATAAGAAAAATAAAAAATGCATTGTCAGACCCTGGTGTTGTGGAGATTATTGAAAATCATATTTCCAATTTGTCATTTATAAAAGCCATGGAATACATGCCAGCTGTGAAGAAATATTTGAAAGAGGCATGTACCTCTCAGTGTCAGAGCCATAAAAAATGATGTAGTTGAGGAGAGAAGCACATCCTCAACGTCATCAATGACCTCCCACAGAAAAAGAAAGACAAGGGAGCACCTCTCACTAGATGTCAGAATTTTGATAAAGTCTTCGAGCCAACCTTGCTTGATAACAGTTTCTCTATAAACCTCTTGATGTTAAAGATTATATGCCCCTCAAATTCATTTAGATATCTAATGTGTTCGATGCATGGGGTATGGATTTCATGGTCCCATTTACTAATAGTCAGGCATATGAATACATCTTTCTTATCGTGGACTATGTGAGTCGATGAGTGGAAGCTATCCCTTCTCGAGCCGCCGATAGCCATACGGTTTACCAGTTATTGATATATACATAATTTCATGATTTGTGTTACTGAAGATTCTGATTTCAAGCAGGGATAGCCACTTCATCAATAAAGAGGCTAGAAAATTAGTGACAGAGTACAACATCGATCATCGAGTTGCACCTACTTAGCATCCTTAATCTAATGGCATGACCAAATTATCCAACAAAGAAATCAAGATGATCCTGCAGAAGCTTATGAGGCTGGACAGAAAGAACTGGTCACATCTCCTGGATTCAGTTTTCTAGGCATACAAAACCACCTACAAGTCCCCTCTAGGCATGTCGCCCTACCATTTTGTATGTGGAAGTCGTTGACATCTGCCCGTGGAACACATTCATAAATCTATCTGGGAGGTTAATATATGTAACCTCAACACACATAAAGGTGGTCAGAATAGAATCTGGATCTGAACAATCTCCTGGAATTCAGAAACTATGCATATGACAATATCTTAATGTACAAGGAGAAGGTCAAATGCTGGCAGGACCGTCAGATCAAACGAACGACCTTTGAGCCTCATGGATAAAAAGTATGGTTTTTCAATGTAGAGATGAAGATGTTTATAGGTTAATTGAAAAGTATATGGATAGAGCCATACATTATGAAGACCATGCGTGACAACGAAAGTATCCTTATATTAGAATTGTCAGATGATGCACTGCCATTCATCATTAACGGTCAGTTGCCGAAGCCGTATTTAGAGCACGACACATACCTAGCCAGTGTTGATTCAATCCAAGTAATTTTTGATGAAGATTACATAGCTTCAACAACAACAGTAGATCCCAACAATGCCTCCAAAAATATCTTTGATTAATTTTCTTTTCTTCTTCTTTTCATTTAAATTCTTTCATTCAACCGTGTCACATTCATTCCATTCATTTGTGTTATACGTAAGATATGATTCATCCAAAGTATAGGTGGATGAGTGTATTCGGGTTGTTCTTTATTCAGTTGTATCGCTTGTCTCCCAACATGTTAATATTTTGTCTATACATAGAGATATTTTACCCTATGTATAGGGGGGACAAGAAGAGCCCAATGATTTCATAAATTTTGATCCCTGATCATCCCCATTTTGTATACAGTCTGCTAAACTTAGGGTTAGTTGATCTTGAGTATTGGGTGATGAGTGCGAAAGTAGGAGGTGTCTAACGCCCAGTCTTGTAGGGCCTCTGGTGTCCAACAAGTCGAATACGACAATTGTTGTATCAATGCCTCTCTTGGCTCTGAACACTTATTTCAAGCGTGTCAATCAACAATCAACCTATAGAATAACTAAACAATGAACACAAGTGATATGAAATTTATTATACCTTACAAATAAGTATGTATAATATACAAATGTAGGGGTCTAACCACAAAGGAGCAATAGGGACAACCACAAAAGCTGACAAACTATGCAGAAAATCAAAAAATGTTTTGTGCGTTTTATAGGGGTTTTCTAATTTCTGTGGGTTTTGATATCTAATATTAATAATTATGTTTTTTTAATTTTTTAATTTTTTTTCTTTTTATATTTTTCTATTTTTTAATTTCTTTTTTCTTTATTAATAAGTTATAAGTATATGTCTATAAGTATATATATAATATGTATAATATGAGGGGCGATCCTGTGAGAAAGGCTTTTGTCATATCACCATTCATACCATGGTGTCATTAAAAATTCAACTCAATTCAAGACTTCTATCCCCTCCAATAAGACTGTCAAATTTTCACGGACTCAAAATTATTGAAATTGACCCCTTCCAGCTGGACATGTCAGGGGTGTTTTTTGACAAGAAATTTGAAACACACATTCTACTCATTATTCTATCCAAATCCCTCAAGGTTTCATGTCGTGAATGGTGGTAAAATGAGTGGCTGAGATTACCCATCACGATCTCACAAAAGCACCATCTCATAGGATCGCCCCTCTATATAATATAATTACTATAATATATAAATATGTAATTACTATAATAAATAAATATATAATATATATAATAAGAAAATATAACAAATATGGTCCTTTTTATTTTATGAAGGTTTTACAATTTGTATAAGACTTTAAAATATTAATAATAAGTAAAAGTAATATTTAACCCTAATATATATAAGCCTATACATATGATTTTATATTTATAAATATAACTATAAATATACAAACAATGCAAACAAAAAGTTTGTCTTTTTTAAACTTTTCTATGTTTTTGGACTTTACTTATAATTTTTGCTAATTTCTATGGATTTTTATTTCATTAAAAATGTCAAATCAAGGATTGATAATAGTTAGACTGCTTGTTTTGGAATTTAAAAATAGATAAATATCTGAAAAATTTCCAAAACAATTTCTAATATATATATATAATATAGTTTTTTTTTGAAAAATAACTATTTTAGAGTTTTTATATATTTTTTGTAAGGTTTGTGGGGTTTTTGATTTTTAGGAGTTTTTGGTAATATTTTGAAAAAAATATCAAAAAATCAAGTAATATTAAATAAACACACAAGTTTTTTTTTTGGAATTTTTCAAAACATTTTTAAAATGTTATGTATTTTATAATGCAAATAGGAGAAAAATATAGTGTTTTTGTTTTTTAAAAAATAAGAAAATACTTTTAATTACCATAAGAAAAATATATATGATTTAAATTTATTCCAATCACTTAGAATAATTTTCCTATGATTTAAGTTGCAAAATACTATTTTTAACAATTAAAATACAATAAACAAAATTGCATGTACTAGGAGGGACCTAAGTGCAAATTAAATAAATAAACAATGCATTTCATAACACCCTAAAGAAATTTAGGGTTATCTGTGCAAAAATACATGAAATATTCAATTTAGTACGTACTAACATGGGTATAATTTCCATATACGAAAAAGTTGAAGGTCCTAATTGAAAACTTTCCAAAAATATTACAATGTTATTTAAAATCCTTAAACCAAATAATAACACAAACCTACATGGATGCCCTTGCAAAATACCAAATCCCCTCACTCGTACAAGTACATGAGGTGACGTGGATTGGACTAAAGTGCAAATAAAGTTAGGGCTTGGTTCAAAATGTAAATATTAAAAAAACTTTAGAGTTGCAGATGGATGTTTATGGACTAAAAATAAAATACAAAAATGCAAGGTTAGAGTGTGCAAAATGATAAATATGGTATGATCCTTAAGCACATCACGGAAGTGTGAGGATTGCATCGTATGCGATCGGGAGCGACTAGTCGTACTAGTTGCTCAATGCAGTAAAAATTATAATTTTTCATGCGACGAAACCACATGATCCAAGAACACTTCTCGGATCATTTCGTCTAAACCACAAACAAGCAATATGATTAACTCTAGAAGCGTGATTGTTATCGAGTCTCTAAACGAAGAGACCTCCTAACTCAAGTCTGATCCGACGGAGGAGACACTTGCGAGCGTGTTGATGAAACACGTGATCCTCACAATCCATGTTGATGATCCAAGCGACGAATCTCCTGATCTCGACATACAAGATCCATCGTTATCTTCACGAGCGAGGCGCACCGAAGGAGATGGAGATTCACGATCAATCGAACTGGCAGCATAACGACAACGCAGCGGTGATGGGGAATCTCTCTAGGGCATCCATGGTGGACGACCATATGAGAGAGAGAGCGATGGTGTGTAGAGAGAAAGAGAGAGAAAGAGAGCCTTGTGTTTCTCATCAGCATATGAAGAGCAAGGGATGCCCTTCTATTTATAATATTTTGGGATCCATGGATCTCAATCCATGGGCAACACAAATCCAATGGCTCACATTGATTTGTGTTTCTTTTAATGGCCATGATCATGTTACAACAATAACAATTAATTTAATAAAATCAAATATATATTGCATATAATTTGATTTATATCAAATAAATCTCCATTGGAGAAATAGGAAGGAGGCAAGCCTCCTTCCATAAGGAGGGTGGACGACCACCACATTCCTTATAGGAATTATGGCCGTCCACTCTTCCTTTATGGAAGGTGGCTCTCCTTTCCTTATTACATGAGATTACATTATCTCATGATTCTCTCCAATATTTGCAACAACTTTTGTTGCAAACTATTTCACAAAAATAAATCCAATTTATTTTGTGAACATTACAATCATGACATTGGAAAATTGTGAATTACATTCACAACCAAAATAAAATGTGAATTACATTTTCAATTAATTGTCCAATGTGAATCCAATTCACCTAAATATTTAATTAACAAATGTAAATTACAAATATCTCTCTCTTATATATTATAAATAACATTTATAATATATATGATTAATATGGATAGTGCTATCCACATTATTCATATACATGATAAGTGAATCACATTTAATCATCTTGGATCTCTATTCTCATGTGCCCAAATAATAATAAATACATTCAAATTATTCCCATCTTTGATAATCAAATCACATTTAATTATCTAAGATAACTTTTTTTATAATATAAATCAAATTCATATTATTCATGATAATTAAATCACATTTAATTATACATTTTCTCAATGCTCGGATACATATATCAACAATGAATCTATCTTGAACTCTTTCAAGGATAATGCGCTTTCTCCGCGGATAGTTGGAGATAAGGACAGGGAAATTGTATTCTTTCATGTATAGTGACTTGGATATTGAGATCACATTACAAATCCAGATCTCGGGCCTCCATTAGATGCTTGATTAAATCAAGACCGCAAATCTAATCTTCTCATTGCATCTGCATCACATTCAGATCAATGTCCAATATTTGGACAAAGATCAAATTACTTCTGTACTGATAGGAGTCACTAAAATCAAGACCTGTTTCATCACTCCCTAGGAATGGAAGCGTCATGATTATATAACCATTTATGATCACATCACCCTCAGGTATTCCTAATCCCTGTACATCCTGCATACTAGATGACCCAGAATAATCCTGAAATATAAGATCAATTTTACGCTATCTACTTCAAGGATTTATCATTAAGTTTCTCATTTGATCATTGGGAGTCGGTATTGATCATATACTTTCCAAAAGCATATATCATACCTAGGTGTTGATCATATACTTTAGTACATATCAAACCTTACAAATTCAAACAAGCTTCCAAAGTGAGACGATCACATGCGAACTTTGATTCTTCCCAATATCTCATTAGTGAGCTCATGTCTTCCGGTTCAGTAATGAACATGTAAGATCCCTTTGAGATATCATATTACTCATATGCCCTTGTATGCACACCAGCACGTCGATGTATAGATCTTGATTAGGTCATCAACCTATTGGTCTGTCAAATGTACATACTCAGAGTAACACATCTGTCTCCGGTCAGATGATGCATGCCTATATCATGACAGCATATGATATAAGACTTTGGTTATCTCGATCTCGTTAAGTTAACTCTTTGACCTAACTAATCCGACACCTCTGAATCTCTATTTCCATGTAGAGGACCTGCATCAAGAGGTCGGTCAGATATAAACCAAGTGAGAAAGGATTTCCATCTCCTACTCAGGCTGGAAATCCTCTCTTAACAATCATTTGATGGTACTGGATGCATCCTCAATCTAACTCTTTAGATATTCATCCAAGCACCAGCCTCTATGATTCAATAATTGAATCAACAATTGTATGATCATTAAGACGGCCATGGTACATAACCCTAATTGTACTAAGGGACCTATTATGCAAATTAGTTATTCTTCATTTCAGATCTGGGAATGATATTTGCAATAACATTTATAGCATAATGGCTCATCGTGGGCTCGCATATCCAACAATCTCCCACTAGCCCAAAGAGCCATTAAGGTGCTAATCATTTATACCCACACTCATGTGACAATCATAGGCTATTTAGAAAATAGCTAGGTAGGGTGATCAGTCACTCTGTTCCCTAGAGACTATGCCAGGTCCTTTTACGGCACTTGCATATCCCCTAACAGTGCTCGTATGCTATGCGAATGTTGCATCTTATGCAACCAATACTCAATCATGTCAGTCATAGTGTCCTTGACACTACACCTCAATAATTATTATAACCAGTATGTAATTTCTATTATCCTTATTAGAATACCCTTATTCTTGGAGATCTCTATCTCCTAAGGTTATTCGTAGTTAAGACCTTTTAGATCTCCATCTATAAAGTCTTAATTTCTTGAAGATAATACTTAGAGATCACTATCTCTAAAGTCTTGTCATCTTTGAAGATATTGTTATTACTGCGATCAAGTATTTTATCTCCATAGTAGGATTAATAACAATTTACTACTCCCACTGCCTAGAAGACATCTGGTTTTCGTACATATATAGCATACACCTGGCTTCTCATAACTAATGCACAAGGACAAGCAATTTTAGCATTAAAATCCTCAACTCCTTGAGGTGCTATCCCTTTAGAAAGGTCAGTACCATATCTTGAGGGAAAGAAACCTTTCTTGGAATTTTCCAGAAAATGGAATGTCTAAGGTGTACCACTAATGTGGCGGTCCCAATACCCTCTTTTCTTTGCTTCTGAACAACTTCAGAACTAAGATCTATGAGGTATTCTTGAGATCATATCTCGAGGTGTCGAACAACTGGATTTTTAAAATACTTATTATTATCATCCTTATATCATTCCAAATGATTAGGATATTATCAACATTTAGCATGATGAACACAATGACAATCCCACTAAGTTTCACATGGTTCATCAAGATTCTATATTAAATCATAACATTTATGATTTCATCAAATCTAATGTTCCAACTACAAGAAGCTTATTTGAGTCCATAGCTGAAGTTTCTTTAGCTTGCACATCTTGCTTTCCTCAACCACAAAGCGCTGGGGCTGCTTCATGTGAATGTCCTCAGAGAGGTATTCATGGAGAAATGCAATAATGACTTTCATCTTAAAGATGTCAAAGTCATGTTGTGTAGCTATAGTTAGCAATATTCTGATGAGTTCAAGCATGATCACTGAAGAGCAAGTCTCATCGCAAGCGATGTCTTCTCTTTGGTGTGTAGCCCTTGGCATTGAACCATGATTTGAAGGTCTCTACCTTCTCATCAGGTTCCCTCTTTTTATTGAAGATCTATTTACACCTAATGGGTCTTAACCCTTATAAGTGGATCCTCGAGGGTCCATATACAACATTTGTATATGAAGTCTACTTTAGACTTTTATTGATAACATCCTCTTTCCATGTTATGATCCTCAGGAGCTTCATCACATGAAGTCTGATCATTTTCAGAATTAACTGACACATAGAATACATCCTCAAACTTATTTGAAGAAGTATTAGTGTTTCATCTTTAATTATTCTTTTAGTTTCCGATTTCAGGGGCCTCATTATCTTTTCAATATTAAATGAGTTCCTTTACTTCATTTTCATATTGATTCTCAAGAGGGTCGTCCTCTAAGAATCACATTCTCAGAGATGAGATCTTTTAAGAATCTCAAGGTCATAAAGTAGGTATCCAATACCATCCTTTATTTTCCTAATGAAGTAGCACTCTCAAGTACCAGATTCTAGTTTACTTGCATGGAACCTTATTAAGGATATATATTGTAGTCTCTACTATAAATATATACTTGGAAACTAAGGGATAATTATGCTAAGATTCATCATTGATAAGATAATGTACACATGATCAATTGTATATCCCAACAACTCTATTGAGTTTTAGGTTGTATAAAGAGGAGTGAGATAGAAATGATATTCATATCTCTATTAAGGTATTTCCTTGAATTCATCTAACAGGTACATGCTACCTAGGTTAGATCAAATTCATTTTATCTTCCTTCAAACTTTGGTTCTAAACCAAAATTTTGAAATCTGTAAACATTTCAAAAGTTTTCTAAATGAAGAGAAGAAATCTCATATCACAAATAATCATCAATAGATATAACATATCTATAATGTTTATTCTAATATAGATGATTCACATACATCAATATGTATGAGATCTTGGAATATCTTGACCTCTTAAACAATTCCAAGGAAGGGTGTATTGGACATGTTTACTTTTGAATATAATATTCACAAGTATGTAAGATTTGAACTTTAGACAATCTAAAGTTTCATCTCTTACTAGTCAATTGATCACTCATTGTCAAATGATCTTCATTCTCCTATTGATCTTTTAAGGTTTACTTTCATAATAGAAATGTTAATGAACCATTCATTAATTTTCTAATTTAGTGTTGTCCACTAGATTTTATATTACTATCCGAAATATCTCCATTATAACTCTTTCTGATAGGTCTATTCCAGAATTAATGTTTATCCCTAAGATTTAGAAATAAACAATAAGTGTATTCTAATATATAGGTCATAGAGACATTCTCTACGACTAAGGGCTCTCCCACTGAAATTAGGAAGTCTATTTATCGAATAGAGGTTCTTGCAACCATTGCATTAACATCCATGTGGATGACTATTGAACCTTAAAATCAAATTTCTAGTCTTCTAAAACAAAAGCAACCAATTGCAAGTGTTATTAGAGAACGAGACACAATTATTAGACTTTGATCTTATCAAATAAGAAAGTCAATTGTAATGATTAAATGTAGATGTAGATTATTCCGATGCACTATCCGGGTCCTTCTCTAAGGATCCTAGATAGTCACACTATCAATACATCGGCTTATTGTAGTATTGGCATTCATCCAACTATTTGGATGTCATATGGAAGTCACAGAAGTACAATCAACTCTTTTGACTTTTCTTTCTTACTTGGGTCCAACCCATGCTTCCATTGTGCTCCCTTTATCTATAAACAACCATTGCTTAAGATGAAGGATCTCTTATTTTGAATTCAAAAGATTTCAATATAAGAGTATTTCAACATTTATACATGCTTCATTCAATTCATACAATATGAATATTGTGAAGCTTCATGAATGACTAGAGTATATATAGTAGAATGATGACACTCATCGTATCTACATCCATCTAAACACCTTAAAACATTGGTTCAGATAGGTGCTCAAATATTTTGAGTACATCATCCCTTATAGAGCCACCATTCTGCATGATGTAGAGAACCATGTCATTCATGATAAAATGTCAAGAGCACATATGCGTGCCAAAGCATCTTCTTAGATTTTTTTTAATAAGAATTATTCGACAATTACGATCATCATCGACATGTCACTTCCAAAGTATATTCGATGAGAGATCAATACTGTAGAGACATACATACCCTAGGGTTGTAGTTCTATTGTCTATTTTATTGTCATTCCTCATTATTATGAGGAAGACTTGCACATTGCAACCACATACATTATGTGTCCAACTGCAAGTACAATATCTTGATCATGAATCCAATCCATGATAATTTACTGGTTATTATTGAGTATAATATTGAGTGGGTTTAATGAAGGATTATCTGAAATATGAAATTTTGCATAAACATAAATAAATATATACTTTACTTTGATTTAGGAATTTTTTATATCAAAGTTGTCCTGCCTCGTCAACATTGAAAGTTCATTCCCTTAATAATTTTCAATGTAAGAGATATACTTACCATTATATCTCAGGCAAGATCTGGGATCTCCTTCCCTTATCTTTGTCATATCCCAATAATATGAGAACCTGTAAATTGGATAAAAAAAAGCGTGAACATATTCTGCCTTTCAAGTCCAACTTGCATTCCCAATTCGGTCTTTAACACCCAGGCCCACCACCCCTAAGGTGATGTTGACCAGTAATTAATTGAACCAACCGTCAACAGGAATACAACTCGCTATGCGCAATCCAATATTGCCCAAAAATATGAGGACCCGATATTGGGGTCATTACGCATACGTCCTTACTCTTTCCAGAAGTGAAGAGTCCGATCCAAATGGATTGTATGCGGGAGCTGTCACTTCAGACAGACGTCTCCTACATACAATATCTGACGACATAACCCTTCACCTTGACGAGAGACCAGGATGTCACTCATGTGATCCTTCATATCATATTTAAATTCTAATTAATCATCAAGAATGATATTCATTATGATTAATTCTTCCAAGGGAAATAACATCTCTATTAAAATTAGAGTGTTTAATTATACTTGGATTCCAATTAATCTGATCATATTAAATCAATGATCTAATTAATAATCTAACAAACAATCTTTATTGTTACTTGAATTATGATATTATCTCAAATGCGTATTATTATGAATTTTAATAATTATAAAAATACACCGTGATCTCTCCTGCATTATCAAGTCCCTACCCGATGTCATGGCCAGTACCGACGGGAGTGGGACAGACTGCACACGGTGCAACCTGCTACCCCAACGCACCTTGACTAGACACCATAACCACCTAAGGAAAAGAGAATGCCAAATTGATCATTGTGTACTTGAGATTATAATCGGTCTTTCAACCGAAGTTATACAATATATAATAATAATCAAAACATTTTTATTAACATTATAATGAGATTTGCTAAATAAATTCCAAATCCTTTTCAAGCAATATTTTTTGTTGGAAAAGTGGATTGTGTAACCAATTGTGATCTAGGTCATATCTAATCAATTATTGGTTAAGGCAATGCCATTTAAGGAAATACTTATCATCAAATATTTCACAAATATTTATTTATAATTATTCCAGGAAATTAAACCATTTAATTTCACAAATTAATTAAATGACAATCACAAGTTCTTGATTAGGAAAATAATTTCCAGCAGTGACCCTCACTAACTAAAATCAACATATCTCAATCAATTTAAATCCAAATCAAACAAAGTAAGTTTCCAAAGTTTGATAATTTGATTTACAACAGAACCTAAGTAATTTTCATGCATTTATTATACATTTCAAATCCGCAATTAACTCTTTAATTACGTTAAGATTCGCAGTCCCCGAAACAGTGGATACATGTTCACTAATTTGATCATAACTTGAGCAAACGGATTCGAAATCTCGCAAACTAGATCCTACGATTTCCTTGTTTAATGAGGAACAAAATACAAATTATTATTTTCTTGTTTAAATAATTTAAACCAGGCTGACAATAATTACAAAACATAGATGCGAAAATTAAATGCGATAAAATTATCGCAACCCCTAAGAACCCAAGTCAGCTTAGTTTATGGATCGTATCCCGAAACCTTAGACCTATGGCTCTAATACCACTTGAAAGATAGGTATGATACTTTAGTGCATCACAGAAGCATTAGGATCACATCGTATAAGATCAGGAGCGACTAGTCGTACTAGTTGGTCAATGAAGCGGAAATTAAAAATTTTCATGTGACGAACCACATGATCCAAGAACACTTCTTGGATCATTTTATCTAAATAAAAACAAGCAATAGGATTATCTCTTGAAGCGTGATCGCAATCGAGTCTCTAAACTAAGAGACCTCCTATCTCAAGTCCGATCCCGACAGAGGAGACGCTTGCGAGCATGTTGATGAAACATGTGATCCTCGCAATCCATGTTGATGATCCAAGTGACGAATCTCCTGATCTCGACACACGATATCCAACATCTTCTTCACGAGCTAGGAGCACTGAAGGATATGGAGATTTACGAGCAATCGAACGACAACATAACGACAACATTGTGGCGATAGAGAATCTCTGTAGGGCATCCAACGTGGACGGCCGTATGAGAGAGAGAGAGAGATGGCGTGTAGAGAGAAAGAGAGAGAGTGAGAGACTTGTGTTTCTCATTAGCATATGAAGAGCAAGGGGTGCCCTTCTATTTATAATATTTTGGGATCCATGGATCTCTATCCATGGCCAACATAAATCCAATGGCTCACATTGATTTGTGTTTCTTTTAAAGGCCACGATCTTGTTACAACAACAACAATTAATTTAATAAAATCAAATATATATTGTATATAATTTTATTTCTATCAAATCGATCTCCATTGGAGAAATAGGAAGGTGGCAAGCCTCCTTCCATAAGGAGGGTGGACGGCCACCACATTCCTTATATGAATTGTGGCCGTCCACTCTTCCTTTACGGAAGGTGGCTCTCCTTTCCTTATTACATGAGATTACATTATCTCATGATTCTCTCTTAAATTTGCAACAACTTTTGTTGCAAATTATTTCACAAAATAAACCCATTTTATTTTGTGAACATTGCAATCATGCCATTGGAAAAATTGTGAATTACATTCACAACCCAAAATAAAATGTGAATTGCATTTTCAATTAATTGTCCAATGTGAATCAAATTCACACCAATATTTAATTAACAAATGTTAATTACAAATTACTCTCTCTTATATATTATAAATCACATTTATAATATATGTGATTAATATGGATAATTCTATCCACATTATTCATATCCATGATAATTAAATCATATTTAATCATCTTGGATCTCTATTCTCATGTGCCTAAATAATATGAAATCACATTCACATTATTCACATCTTTGATAATCAAATCACATTTAATTATCTAAGATAACTCTCTTTATAATATATATCAAATTCATATTATTCATGATAATTAAATCATATTTAATTATCCATTTTCTTAATGCTGGGATACATATATCAGCAATGAAATTATACTGAACTCTTTCAAGGATAATACACTTTCTCCGCGAATACTTGGAGATAAGGACAGAGAGATTGTATTGTTCCACGTATAGTGAGTTAGATATTGAGATGACATCTCAAATCCAGATCTCAGGACTCCCATAGATGCTTGATTAAATCAATACCACAAATCTAATCTTCTCATTGCATCTGAATCACATTCAGATCAATGTCTAATATTTGGACTAAGATCGGATTACTTCTCTACTGAGAGGAGTCACTACAATCCAGACCCGTTTCATCACTCCCTATGAATGGAAGCGTTATGGTTATACAACCATTTATGATCACATCACCCCCAGGTATTCTAATACCTGTACATCCTGCATATTGGAAGATCCAAAATAATCCTGAAGTATAAGATCAATTTTATACTGTCTACTTCAAGGATTTATCATAAAGTTTCTCATTCGATCATTGGGAGTCGATATCAATCATATACTTTCCAAAATCATATATCATACCTAGGTGTTGATCATATACTTTCCAAAAGTATATATCAAACCTTACAAATTCGATCAAGCTTCCAAAGCGAGACGACCGTGCGCGGAATTTGATTCTTCCCTACATCTCATGCGTGAGCTCATGTCTTTTGGTTCAGTAATGAACCTGTATGATGCCTTTGAGAGATCGTATTACTCATATGCCCTTGTATGCACATCATCATGCCGGTGTAAAGACCTTGATTAGGTCATCAACCTATTTGTCAGCCAAATGTACATACTAAGATATATAATAACACAACTGTCTCCGGTCAGAGGATGCATGCCTATATCATGAAAACATATGATATAAGACTTTGGTTATCTTGATCTCGTTATGTCAACTCTTTGACCTAACTAATCTGACACCTTTGAATCTCTATTCCCATGCAGAGGACCTGCATCAAGAGGTCGGCCGGATATCAGCCAAGTGAGAAAGGATTTCCATCTCCTACTCAGGATGGAGATCCTCTCTTAGTAATTATTTAACAGTACTTGATGAGTCCTCAATCAAACTCTTTAGATATTCATCCAAGAACAAGCCTCTATGATTCAATAATTGAATCAACAGTTGTATGATCATTAAGACATCCATGGTACATATCCATAATTGTACTAAGGGACCTATTATGAAAATTAGCTATTCTTCATTTCAAATCTGGGAATGATATTTTCAATAACATTCATTGCATAATGGCTCGCCGTGGGCTCGCATATCCAACACAAAATGCGCTTCACATGCTGATCAATGGTCAAGGTTCGTTCAGTTGCCACATGTTGGCCTCCGGACGACCGACGTCGCTTCACGGATAATAGACATAGATTAGATTTCACTCGCGGATCTGACGACTAGGCTTGGCGAGATCGGATGGTAGCTGCTGCACCAAGGAGTGTATCTTGATCAGATGATGAGGAGCACTCTTGGAAGAACAAGGAAGATCTCCTGGCTGAGAGAGCTTCGATAAACATTTCTGATCGACTCCGACCATGTAGGAGGCTCCCAGGTGGTTCAAAATGAGATTGATGCTCCCCCACGTCGGTTGGGATGCTCAAAGAGGTCTGGGACATATTGATAGGGTCCTGGAGGGCTTGGGAAGGCGGAGTCCTAAAAATACCTCTAATCATGCAAAATCGACCCAGAAGGCGTCTTCAAGAGCCAGAACATACAATGTTAGCTTGCAATCGAAAAAACGAAGGTTTGGGGCCTGATTTGTGACAAAAAGATTGCGAGATGACTCGAGGCAAAGGTCTACGACGTTAGGTAGAGGTGAAGACCTTGATCTCCTAATCTATGCAAGATTAGTGGGTTGGTTGGGTAATGGACGTATAAAAGCAAATATGGGAGATGAGGCAGTGGTCAGTGAGTCGAAAAAGCGACTGGAACAACAGAGAATAGTGGTTGGAGCACTAGCTCTATCCTGCTACTAGTGTTAGGAACTGAAAAAGAAAAAGAGCTGCTTGAACCTGGGGAATAGGGAGCAGAGAGACTTTGCCTGAGCAAGTTCGGCGAGGCTTTGATCTCATCTCTCGGTCTCCTTCTCCGCAACTAGATCTCAGAAGATGCACCCATTGTAACTGGGGACAGTCCAGGTGAACAGAAAAGGGGGATGAAGATGAGTCAAGATGGATCAAATTCAAAGGGATGTTAGCGGAGAAGATAAGTACGTAGGCAACTTGGATTAGGGTTTGCAGGTGAATCGATGCTCCATCGTTCGAGGAATCACTAGGACGTGAAAGTATATTGAACGAGGAACATATTCACAAAAGGAATCGAGACCAGAAATGCAATATTCGGCCATGACAAAATGGAGAAGAGATGAGGTTATAGTTCTGACACACCTAGGGTTAGGCGCAGGTGCAGTTGACCAGCATGTCAACCAAGACGCGTGCCTAATTGGGCCACATCCAATGATAGAGGATAAAATAGAAAATGAAATAGAAGTTAAATAGAAATAAAACAGAAAATAATTTTATCAATTTTTTCTCAAAACATGAAAAATGTTTCTTATTTTATGTACTATTTTAGGTTATTTTATTTATTTATATCGACCTATTTATTATAAGTTAATTTCTACAAGTATAATTATAAATATAATTACCTATATATAGTATATTTGGTTTTTCATTTTATTTTATTATTTTATATATATTTTTTTATATTTATAAAATTTATTCAATTATACATTTCTTATTTTTATTTCATTTTCTAGCTTTATTTATTCAGTACAATAAATGCAAGTCTGTAAAATATAGTCATATTTTGCCTACATATTTTATTGTATTATTTATTTTAGTGGAATTTTGATTATTTCTTTTTATGTTTATGGTTTTAATATAGTTCGAAAAATATTTACAAATATTGAAAAATTTGAAAATAGTAAAAATACAAAGAACAAATAAAATTTATAAAATTATATAGGTAAAGTATACAATAGAACCCTGAAAGCCACATTTTATATCTTAACTCCAATTTTGACATAATTACCTTCATTAAATAGATAATTTAATTTAACGTATAATATGGTGAGTTTGATCCATTTTGAGTTCTTATGAAGAAGATATGGATATGTGAATTTCTATTTGTTGCTTTTTCATCTGTGTATTCTAGTCACATTGTACCTGATTTTTATGTACAATTATTTTTTTTCTTTTTCTATGTGTTTTATGTACTTGTTTAATGTTGAAAATATTATTATTTGAGGAGTAAAAGAATATGTAGAAATTAGTGGAAGTTTCAGCTATATTCAGTGTAAATGTCACCTGGGTTTTTAGGTGATAGTGACTTTTTGTTTGTATTTCTATGCCCTTATCTCCCCCAACTTTATTTCTTAACGATCAAGTCAATATCGACTTAGTCTTGAGGTTTAGGATCAGTCAGTATATGCAATACTTCCTTTAATTTTCTTTTATCTTCTTTATTCATTTATTTTGTATTTAAGTACATATATTTGAGGACTATTTATGGGTAAATGTTTGAGGGTTAATTTGTACAAGTTAGCTATATTTTCATCCCCCCATACTTAGCTTTGCTAGCCCCTACCAAACAGTTATTGGGAGAATAAGTGATGCAAAAGAAAATAAAGAAAAGAAAAGTAAAGAAGGTATAATGATTCTAATTTTGAAAATTATCCATACAAAATCAAAGTTTGGAGCTTCGTCAAAACCTTTGGATTAATGATGTGTCCAGAACTTAGTTAAAGTCAGGACTTGCGACTAAACAACCTCTAGATTCTATGTTCCTTTATCCAGTTCAATTCACAAACTGGTCAGAACCGTCCTTTCAGACATATACTCTTGCATTCTTGACGTAACAGATACCATGTATGTGAATTGCGTTAGCTCTTTCCAGACAAACAACTGAATTATTAGGGAGTCTCCTCTCTAGTAACTCATCCTCATGGAGACAGATATTTCCTTATAAGTTCAGGCGATGCCAGTTTCGCAACCGAAAAGGGAGAAGCAAGAATAATGGAAAAGAAGCGTGAATGGATCAGTTTAGTCACATTCCCATTTGAAGCTCAGCCAGTGTAACTGAGCCTCACCAAGAAGCAAGCTTTTATGGAAGCTCAATTTTTTGTGGACGTTTTTGTTGTAGGCTTATTTTGGATATTTTTCTTTGTATTTCATTGCTATGCATTTTTTTTTGTGTCCCGATTGATGTAGAGTCTTTTGATCCGCCCATATTTTGGGGTCTTGGAAAAAGTTACGCCAGTAGACCATTCCTCGTCTGAAGATAGTCTTAATCCAGCCTCCAGTCTTTAGATATAATGGCTACCAGAAGAAGTGGGTTAGAGTACTGGTTTTGGCAATCCCTAAGAATGGTTTTCGAGCCACCCTTGATGAAATAGTCTAGTTTCATCCGACTTAGACTTCAAGATTTTTCTACAATCCATCTGGATTAAGCTAAGTATTGAGTGCGAGGTTTATAGTCAAATCCCTGTCTCAAGAGTCATATGGATGACGTGAAGGGTTTTTGTTAGACACATTGAATTGACTCATGAACTCAGGCTTGCAGAACCTAAAGAATTAATTCATAATGACCGGAAGCGTCACAATTCCATTCCTTAATAGGTTCCTTTGATTTAGGTATATTAAGCTCTCGACCATGCTCCAATCTTCTATTTTTATTTAGACTTGTTTAATTATCAATATCATTTTGAAAATGCAAAAGTAATGAGAGATATTTTTGTGAGGAATTTTCCATCTTTTGATGTTTTTATGGGATTTTTCAAAGAGTATTGCAGATTTTTACGGGCTTCTTGAAATATTTTTTAATTTTTTAGGCATTTTGATTTTTTTGCATTTTTTATATAATATTTGAGAAAGAAATAGAAAAAGGGTTAGTGTGTTAGTGCAGATTTTATGAGTGAGTTCTTTACAATTAATTGATTGTATACCCAAGCCCAATGAAATAGCCATATTTATTAAAAAAATACAAAAGTAAGAGTTATGGCTAAAGTATATACAATGTATATACGACCCCCTATACTTATCTTGAGCTATGTCTTCATAGTTCAGAGAGAAAAAGGAGACATAACTCATATTGAGCATAGAAAAGCCTATACTACAATGACTAAATAATAAAAGAATGAGAAGTCGAGCATCCCCCTATACTTAGGATAAATTATCATAATTATAACAAATTGTTTACAAGGCATGGGGGTCAATGGTGGGAATTTACGAAATCATTGCCTCAACTTGTCTGTGATGCCCCCCCTCCGGCTACCAAAACCGATGGGATGGGAGCGTCGGACCTACGGTCAAAATACGCCCATGATCTCTGATACTCATCAAACCATCTTATACATATTAGATTAACATCTGAAATACATACAACAACAGGAGAATAGTATACAATGAAATGTAACTGCAACATTCATCTCATTGACCATTTATCATCAAGTATATGCCCGCAATGAGATACAAGATATGACTATAGAATTCAATTTTTCTCATTACATTATGTTTCAAAGGAAAATGAAAATAATGTGGAAATAAATAAATTACTCTACGTGGAACGCATCCTGACTGATGCAAGTATGACATGGAAAATTCAAACTCCTCAAAAGCTGCTATTTCTGCGGCTGCTGCTCAGCTACACCTGTTGGGTTACATGAGGGTAACATTATGGCAATTGCCCAGTAACGAGATAAATATTATAATAATTAATTTAGGATAAGTAAGGCATGAGTACTCAACTCTATTAAATGATATATGCATGCATTGTAGAAAAAAACACCAATTTATTCAAATTTACATTGGATTACGTGACAACTAAATTATTTATAAGTTTAATAATTAATTGAGTTACTGCCATAGTGATCTTGATATTTCTGCCCGTTGATTTGAGTTCACAATGGCATACAATTAAAATCACCGCTATACAACCACGAATCATTTCTAGTATTATTTTAGCACACCCAAGTACGCGCCTCGTAGGCCTCTTCTACGCGGGAACTTGCTTGTCATCTTGAATAAACCTTCAATCCTTTGTTCAACTAGAAGAGGAAAAGATCATAATCCCACTTTCTTCAATTTCAAACCACATTCAGGACACCTCTCACCACAATATTACTCGAAATAGATTTTGATGTGGCCATACCTAATTCTACTCAGAGTCTTAATATCGTGTATAAGTGTCAAATAAATAATGCCAACCGTGCCACCTGCCAATTCCGTCGAATGACTCCGGATGCTACCGGGCTGCTAGGTGCAATGCGTCACCCAACTCGTCCGTTGGGGTCACGACCATCATGGCATCTACCCGAGGCCCCAAGGATGTATGCCTGTTTAACCCAAAAATCGGTGATCTTGAGTTCCTCACAAGGCGGGAACTCAGTCGCTGAATCGACCACACGAAATTCAGATTAAAACAACAATTAACCCACGACAGATAAATCAAGCAATGAAAGTAAATGTGCGGAGTTAAAATTTATTATAACTCTACAACAAGATGTGTATAGGTGCAAGTATTGTAGAGGTCGAACACAGGGAGCAGAAAGGCTAGATCGGGGCAAAAAAAATGCTCAGAATGTGTGAATGTGATCAAGAGTCTATTAGGCTATTTTTTGTGGGTTTTCAATTTTATATTTTTTATTTAATTTTTAATTTTATAATTTTGTATTTTGATTTTTAATTTACTGATTTTATATTTTCTTTTTTATATTTTATATTTTTTTTAATTTTCTTTTCCAATATTGGAATATATATACTATGTGATAAAAGGGAGAAAGAGATATTTATAAAAATAGATAAAAAAGTTCAAAAATTAGCAAATAAAGTCTTTTTGGTCTTTTTATACTTTTTTACTGCTTTTGTGATTTTTGGGAAATTTTTAGAATGTTTTGGTATTTTTAATTAGCAAAATAAAGAAAACAGTGCCAAAAATGCAAGGCTGAAACTTAAAATGGAGAAATAAAATAGAAAACAGTAGCAAAAATACTCCAATTTAATTTTCAATGAAAGATGATAAAATAAGGAAAATTTAGGCACCAAGATTATATTTTTAGGGTTTTTGTAGAATTTTTAGGATTTTTATAAAGGTTTTTGGGGTTTTGTAATTTTTAGGAGTTTGGTTTTGTATTTTTTAATTATTTTTGGTCTAAAGTTAAAACACACCAAGAGAAGCAAAATATATTTTTTTGGGATTTTTCTTGAGAGTTTTTATATTTTTTTGGTATTTTATGATGCAAACAGTGCTGAAAATGTCTATTTTTGAATTTTTCTAAATAATAAAATGCAATCATTATGAAAAATAAAAATATGGCGTGAAACTACAATGCAGCAGGAGCTTAACTTGATTTTTGGGGAATTTTTGAGATTTTATGAATGCATGCAATAAATAGAGATAACAACAAGAAACTACACTATTTGCAAGGGCATATATGTAATTAGACAGGAATCCAGGGGGTTTTAAGCAATTTTTCCGCAAAGTTTGTGCTGAATAAAATAATTTCTAGACCTAATGCAAATATTTAAAGGTTTGAGGTAGCGCCTGCAAAAACGCCAGAGGGTACGTGCTAAGCACGCGCCTGGCGGGGATGTAAATAGGGATATGCAAAAACTAAGGGGCCTCTTTGCAAAATTTCAGAAACTTAGTAACTGCAAGCAAAGGTTTCAGTATTAAAACTAAATACGAAAAATCTCCGGGAGGTCCCTGCAAAAATCGCCAAGACCACGTGCGACGCACGCGCCCAGCGGGGGACCTAAACGTAATAACAAGAAGTAGAGGGGGTCTTACTGAAAATATTACAAAAATCTAATACAGCACAGAAATGTTTCAGGTCTAATAAACTAATAGCAAAAATGAATGGGCATCGATGCAATTACCCCAATCAAACTCGCGATCCTACGGCTATTGATAAGCCACTTATGCCACGTGTCGCTATCAGATCGCGTGATGCCCCTTCGATGCTTGCGGCCACGATTAGAAGCTACTCTGCTGATCCAACGGTTGATCAGCCCACACCATCCGACGGTTGCTGATATGCGCCAAGAACGAGTCGCAATCTGACGGCTGCTGATCGATGGGGAAGAACGGCGGAGGAACTCGCCGATGGCGAGTTTGGCTTGGACGCAGATCCGCTCCCGATGACCTTCTTCATCTCCTACAACACGCGGAGGAACCTGGGACGCTCCTGTAGCAGAGGACGGCTTCCAAAATTGCGTGGAATATGCCGAAAAACCGCCGCGACGTGAGGGGCCAGGAGCTGCTCCAGGCCGTGTAGCCTTCGTCAAAAACCGACCCAGATGGGGTCCTTCTGGGCCTCGGACCTGCAAGAAAGCATGGAAAACAAAAGTAAAGAGGTCCTAGGTCCAGCAAAATGGAGGGTGAATGGGGACGCGGTGAAGATGGTGATCGCCGGAGCTACGCTCCGGCGAAGTGACCAGGGTGAAATCAATTGGGCGAAACGTAAGAATAACGATGGAACCTACTCCTGCAACTGCATTAAGGCTGAAAATGCATAAAAACAAGAAGAAAACATCCTCAAAGGAACGAAAGCACCTGAGATGGACCTCGACGGCCGTTTGGCCGGAGATGGGATTGTGGAGCCACTCCTCGCCCCTGGCTGAGCCCCGCGCGCGTGCTGGAGGAGGTCTGTCAACCCTCCGGTCCTGAACACCGCGAGAAGAGCCAAAATCAGGGTTAGAAGAGGGTTCAAAATCATAATGGAGGTTTGGGGACTCCTTTTGAAACATGGTGGAGACGTGACTTTCAAGGAGGGATCACGGGTGTGCCTTCGATTCAACCGCCAAACCAAGGCCTAGGCGTGGATCACAGTTGTACCAGGTACAACTTTCGTGAAGGAAGCATCCTCCCTCGATCAACGCATCAACGGCGAAAAAATCGAGAAAGTAGGGGTCACGGGCAGTCTGACACACAGCAGGGAGGAGGCAGGAGAGTTGACTAGCGGGTCAACTTTCCTAGCCACCTAGTTGGTCCATGTGGACCAACCAGGAAAATCCATGGAAATAATGCTTATAAAATCTATTAAAAATAGAAGATGATTTTATTGATTTTTATATATAAAATAAAAAGTGTTTATTTTTTTATAAAGTATTTTGTAGTGATTTTTATTTATTTTTATGAAGTATATTTTTACAAGTTTGCATTTATGCCCTTTTAAGTATTCTATTTTTATTTAGGTATTTTTAAGATTATTATTTTTATTTATGATTTTATAAAATTATAAAATACTTTTATCAACACAAATATATTTTTATTTTAATTTTATGATATATTTTATACACTTAATAAAATAAAAGTGTTATTTGTATAGGTATAGATATAGGTATTATACCTATGTATTTTATTTACAAATATTTTTATTTTGTGTTTGATTTATGTTTTTATTCTGATTTTAATGCACATAATTATTATATGTAATATTTACAACATTATAAAAATATAAAATTATAAAAATAATAAATTGAATATTTTAATCTGTACAATGTACAATGTGGGTCCAAAACTCAACTTTCAAACCGTAGCTCCGCCAAATGCGAAACCACCACCATTATTTAGCTTATTTTCTTCTATATATAATTAAAGGTGAGTATGCTAAATTTGGGGTTGTCGTTTGTGAAATACGGGTCTGGGAAGTTGAGAGTCTGGATTCTTATTCAGACCATAACTTTTTTATCTGTACATTATTTTTCTGTGAAATCAATTTTGTATTTTTCTTTATAAAATTATCTGCAACTTTCATGTACAAAGTTTCTTTATTTGATGAATAAAAAGTGGAACCAAAAATAGGTCCCAAAATGAATAAAGAATGAATAAAGAATTATAGGTATTTGGCCCTTATCTCCCCCTACTTTATTCCTTGTCGACCTATTCATCAAGATGCCTAGGTCTCGGGGTTTCGGGTCATAAAATATTTACAATATTTTATTCTTTTTCTTTTCTTTTCTTTATTCTATAATTTTGGCACTAAAAACCGCATTTTATACAATATTTACACACATATACATGAATGCTAAAATGCATAAATTAATGCTATTTACACGCATCTACTAGGGTTTTTAAGGCCAAAATAAAAGAATAAAGATGATGAAACGTAGATTCATCATCCCCCTATACTTGCCTTTGCTAGTCCCTAGCAAACACTTATGCAATAAGTGCAAAATAGAAAAATAAAGAAAAGAAAAAGAAGAAGGTGGACTAAGTGTAATGATCAAACTTGTCTTCACAAAATTTAAGTTTGGAGCTTAAGTAGGTCCTTTGGAATTTTAGTGCGGACGTAACCTTATTGAGAACCGAATTTGAAATCCAACAGTCCCTGAGAATCCTGAAACTCTGTCCAAGTCTCCTCAATAGCCAGGTCAGAAATATCTCAACTCATACGCAAACCCTTACGACTATGAATCTGACTCGTACAGTGTAAGTGATGGTGGCTCTCTCCAGCTAGAATGACAAAGAGACTGACTTCTCCAGTATGACAACCCAATGATTGCCCAATCCAACAACTCCATCCTCGAGGAGCGGGGTATTCCCTTCTAAGTTCAAGTGGCAACCAGCTCAAGAGGAGGGGGTAAAGAGAAGAATGGACGGTAGCCAGTGTAGCTACCTATCCTGGGATGCAAGACCAGTGTAGTCAAGTCATCCTGCTGCAGGCTCACACGATATGACTTTGATGCTCAAGCTTGCTTATTTTCTATACAACATATTCACATACTTTGCAGGCTTTATTTTTGTACATGCCTGAACTTTTTTTTTTGGAAATACTATTCACAGCAGCATTTACATAAGGAGTTTTTCCTCTTGAGCCAGTAGACTATCCCTCTTTTGAAGCTTTATCGCAACCCACAGCCTCCTGTCTTTATACTTCCTAATCATTGGACGGGTTGGGGTGCACTTCCCTCCCTAGAGGAGGACAAGTGTTTCCACTTGTGTGCGTCTCATACCGGCAAATCCAATCCCCTCACCACTCCAACTGAGTTGAGCCATGTGAAAGGTGCAGGTGTCCATGTTAGGTCATTATCAACAAGAATCGTGCGTGTGCTCCGAAATACTCTACTTAGGCAGTCAAGAATCCATTGAACCAAGTCTCGTGATCCTCAAAGAATTAAGTCAACTAGACCTGAAGTACCTCAAACCCAATTCCTATAAGGTTCCTGTTATTAGGTAGATTTTAAGGTCCAATCAAGCTCCAATCTCCGGATTTTACTAAGACTTGTTCAACTATCAAACTCAATCCGAAAAATGCGAATGCCATGCAAATGCCATGCAGAAAATATTTTTGTGATGCAATTTTCAAGGATTTTGAACTTTTTATGGATTTTTGAAAAGATGATGATGATGCATATGCATTTTTTTGTCTTTTTCAAAAAGATTTTTCAAATGTTTTTGGATTTTAATATTGCAAATGTTTTTGGGCTTTTTGAAAACAAGAAGATTTTGGCTGAAAAATAGGTTAAAATATGTACACGGGAGTGCTTCTTTCTACGTACAAGAAGTGGTTTTTAAGAATTTACAAGGTAAGTGATCAATTTTATACATATATACATAGTGGATTTTGGTGTGATGTTAGTATTCCTCAAACTTATTTGACACAAGCTTTTCACACAATTTTTTAAAACTATAGTCCAAAATAGTTTTTACAAATATTTTACAAACATGTACACACATTTGAAAATCATTTTGCAAAGGCTTTCAAAACAGTATAGATAGATTTTTCAAAATATTTTTGCAACCATTTTTCAAACCATTTGCAAATCATTTTTCAAAAATTTTATTTTACACAAAGAAAATAAATTTGGCAAAACACACATTTTTCACAGGTTGAAAACATGTAACAAAACATTTTCAAAATAGTTTTCAATAGATGTTGACAAAGATTTTCAAACTATTTTTCAAACATTTTGCAAAAAACATTTTCACCTGATTTATTAATCAGTAAATACAAAAAGAATTTGAGGAATAAAACATCTTTTTATTAAGGAATTTTAATGAATTTTGATGAATTATTAGCCATATTTATTAGGAAAATACGAAAGTACGAGTTATGGCTAAAGTATATACGTAGTATATACGACCCCCCTATACTTAGCTTGAGCTATGTCCTCATAGATCGGAGAGAGAAGAGAAGACATAACTCGTACTAAGTATAGACAAGTCTAAAGAATAAATAAATGGATGAAACAAACGAATGAGAAGTTGACCGTCCCCCCTATACTTAGGATCAAATAATCCTAAGTATAGCAGACTGTACACAAAGCAGGGAGGGTCAAGGGTGGGAATGAACAGATCGTACTCAGATTGTCTCCCCCTATACTTATGGTAAGATATCCCTAAGTATAGACAATAAGAGGAGACAATGGAGAGGATCGAAAAGAATGAACAACTCAGGGTGCATACCCCCTATACTTAGGACAAAGTACGTCCTAAGTATAGAAGACTGTCTACAAGGAGCAGCACCTTTCTGATAGAAAAAGAAGATAGAAGAGGAAAAGAAGAAAAGCAGAAAAGAGATGAAGATGGAAGAAGAGATCGTGAGGATGTACGCATCGCTCCCCCTATACTGAGGGTGAAAGAAGCCCTAAGTATAGGCAACGATAGGAGTGATGATACGGAACGATGAAAGAACACTCGGCTCATCCACCCCCCTATACTTAGGACAAAGTATGTCCTAAGTAAGGTAAACATGAGAATGGGTGGACGAGCAAAACGGTAGAGAGAACAGAGGCACACAAAAGTGAATATACAACAGAGATGGATGTACACATGATCAAGAAGGTAGAAAGCGAACCTTCTTGCGGGACCGCTGAGGAATGGATCTGGTGTGATGCAGGTCGACATCGGGGTCCACAGTGGACGGAAGCCGATCAGGGTCAACAGAAAGTAGATCCTCAGGGGCCCTAGGGTGTGAAGGCACAAACTGAGTAGTGGAAGAAGTCCGGCTAGGTCCGGCCTTGGGAGTCTCGCTGATATCAAAGTGGAATGGGATGAACTCATCATCATCGGAAGTAGTGTACTCAGAGTCGTCCTGCGAGGAGTCATCCAGGTCAAAACCAAAAGGCACGAACTCATCGGTGGAAGTAGTCGAACTCTGTTCGTCCTCTATAATCTCAACTGGATCATCTTTTTCATCAAAAGGTCCGAATCTCCGAAGAAAAGCAACTAAATCAAATTCGGCCTTAGGCTCATCAATATCTAAGTGAACAGGGACGAACCCATCGGTGAAAGAAGTCTAAACATGTCCGTCCTGTCTAGTCTCTACATCTACCCTCTGCTCAATGGTATCGATCATGTAAATCCCGCGGATGTCATCAACACATCGCCAATCACAGGAAGCAGCAACACCAAGGTCTATGCTTTCCGAGCTTTCCTCCTTGGAGAGGAATTCTCGGGTCTCATCATCGGTCATGAAGAAGGTATCTCTGATATCCTCATATAGATCATAGTCCTCGGGGTCAGCCAAGATAGGTGAAGTCATATCAGGTGCAGGTCTCTGGTCGGCAATAGGTGCGGTGGTCAACGCTTCGCTCTCGTCAGCAGGACGGAAGCGAATCTCTCCTGATCCGTAATCAATAACGACCCTCGCAGAGGCGAGGAACGGTCGTCCCAGGATGATTGGAGAGTGCTCCCCAGTGGAGGTCTCCATGGGCAATACGACAAAATCAACAGGATAGATCGTGCCCTGAATCGAAATGACGGCGTTTTCAAGAATACCCTTCGGCCTCTTTATTGATCCATCAGCAAACTATACGATCATCCTGGTCTTCTTGAGAGGCCCTAAGTGAAGAGACTGTACCAGCGAGAAGGGTATGATACTGATCGTGCACCGCCGTCTAGGAGAGTGTGATCACATGTGTGGTCAGAGGTGGTGCAACTAATGAAAGGTGTGGCAGTGTTCTTCTTCCGAGGAATGGGACGGTGTGTGATGGCGTGGGTAGTGGCCATGGTCAAGATGTGACGCTCAGATCTGCTCCTCCGCTTTCTCTTCTTGGGAAGAGGAGCCGATAAATCGGTCATGGCCTGCTGAAGTGGGGCACGGATGATCTCATGAATGGTGGCCACCACTTCGGGTTCAGTCAACATTTTTTTGAATTTTTGGACCTCCTCCATACAAGGGAGGAAGTCGGAATCATCATATACACGAGGCATGCCAAGAGCTGTCTGTACAGCGGCATCCTCAGGGTCAAAGGTGGGACCGGGTGTGAATGTATGTGTGGACAAAGGGTCTGGCAAATGGTAGCTCTCCTCATAGTCTGACTCGATCAAAAGTCTCCCAATCTCTTTTTGTATTTTCAAATTTTTCTCATTTTTTTGTAATTTTGATGATTGCAAGCTCTCATGGAAATCCTCGAGTGAACCCATATCATCAACTGGTGGAACATCATGGTCGCTCTTTTATTGGTACTAGTGAGGTGGTCAATCCTCGGTCTCATATGATCCATCGTCTGGGTCAAGTGCTCAAGGGTGGACTCCATGAAAGGTGACTCCAACAGCTCGGCCTCGGGTCGATGTGAAGGTGGAGAATACGGAAGTGGAAGTGGGTGTGGATAGAAATCCGAGGGCTGATACTGTGGCTGAGGCGGATATGTACAAAAGTCAGGAGCAAAGTCCTCCTGGAAAAAAGGAGGTGGACCAACTGGAGTGAACGAATAATCCGCTAAATCCGGATAAAATACGCTCCAGTCGGCCATCTCGAAAACAAAAGGAAAATGATCGGGAGAGCACGACGGTCAAGTCAAGAGAAGTGAGAAGAAAGGCGCAAGTGCGTAGGAGCGATCTAGGACACACTCAAAACAATCACAAGCAAAAATGAAAAGAATGCAAACCCTCAATTCACCTACTCAACTCGGTAGAGACCGCAAAGTGCGGTCTTTTAATCTTGTCTATTTTAGAGTTAGGTGAGAAGTCAAAGAATTTCACACACACTTAGGGGGCTTGATGGGATTTGGGCACTAATCCTTAAGGTGTGCGCGAGCAAATAAAAGCGAAGACGATGAGGGGATTACTCGCCCCAATAAAAGATTTTCCTTTTGATCGGTTTTAGGGTCAAGTAAAATTAGCAGTCCCAATTTTATTGGGTATCACTTTTTTGGATTTTTAATAAGAAATGCACGCGCCTAATGAGGAGTCAATTCCTTTAAGATCCTAGGTTAGAAAAATCAGAGGTAGAGAAGCGGAAAAGCAATGCAAGCGATCAAAACGATGATGGATGCTAAAACGTAAATGCTCACATTGCCTCCAGCACTCTACATGCAAGGATGCTCAGCAGAATTGAAACCTATCTATATGCAAATGCAAAAGCCGATGAAATCGCCCTAAGTTTCAGAAATTGCTATTATCGTGAAGAACGACAAGCTGACCACCAACCCTCAATCCTAATGTCCGGTCTAGGCTCACCCCTCCTCTGCTCAACACATTTGAGTTAGGAGAAAGCGCTTGCGTGGGAATGAGCTCGCGGCGCGTGGATCGAAAGCTAATGATCAACTGTTTAAGATTTGACTAAGTCCAAACGAAACTATTAGGTGCATGCAAGATATTAGGTGTTTGGCCTTAGTCTATCGCAAGCAATCCTAGAACTAGGGGCTCAATCACACAAAATAAATAAACTCAAAAAACAAAACAAAATAAAAAGAATGCGAGAAAACACGAAAAAGCCGCGAAAAGCACGGCGAGCCCCCAAGTGAACAATCACTTGGAAATTAGGCTCAAGAGTCCAAGTCCGGGGGTACCTGTATTATTACAAATTTGGAGTCCGTCTCTCACTTAAATTACAAAATAAATACAATGAAAGAAAATGCAACTAAAGTGGAGCGCAGTCTTCAAAAATTCTCTTCTCGTCTCCTCGGTGCTAGGATGGCTAAGCCAGCTTCACATGGGTGTGTGATGAATACCCATTCATCACTCTTTATTCTTATATTTTAGCTACAAAAACCTATGCAAATGCATGTAGATATGTGTAAATAGGAAAAGTTAGCAAAAGCATGCATGTTTGTAAAAATAGATAATTAGCATGTTTTTGTGCAAAAATAAAAGAATAAAGATGAAAAAGAAAAAGAGGGAAATATTTAGAATAAATATTGAGCAACCTAACCCAAGGGAGGGCTCAGCATGGGCCTGACCGCATAAAAGCCAAGTAGAGGGAGATAGGGGCTCACATATGTATATATTTGTAAATAAATAAGATAATATTTTCCTCATCCAAAAATATGTTGTAAATATTTGTATATATTTTGTAAATATTTATAGCCTATTAAAAACAAAATAAAAAGTTAAAAATCAAAATCCTAAAAACAACCTTTCACCATGTACATAAACCCCTATCTTATATTTATTTCACCTTGTAAATAAATTTCTTTATTTCCAAAACTTTTTGTAAATATTCCTTTTTATGTTTTGTAAATAAAATAAATAAAAAGAATTAAAACAAAAATCAAATAAAATTACAAAATTAAAAAAATACAAAAACATCTTGTATATATACCATGTATATATCATGTATATAACTAACTAATTAACCCATGTATATAAATAATAAAAATAAAATAAATAGCCTTTTATTCCTCATTTTATCCTATAAAATATAAAATAGGAATAAAAATGTATAAAAATAAATAATTAAAAATCAAAAATCAAAAATCAATATAGTGTATATATACCTATGTATAGCTACTATGTATATACTTTATTTTAGTTTCCAAAAATTAATTAAAAATCACAAAAAATAGAAAAAATTAAAACAAAAATATTTTGTGTTTTGAGTTTTTGAAAATTCGGCCATTTAAGGCCCCAAAAAAATCAAATAAAAAATCCACCCTTGGCGGGCTCTGATTGGTCCACGGGGGATTGTTGACCCCCGGTCAACACCTCCCCCAGGACCACCAGAGCCCGAGTCCGCTCGCCCGACCCGACTTCTTGGTATTTTCCCGGTTCGATCCGCCTCCCTTTCGCTCCAAATCCAGATCCTAATCATCCCCCGTGCATCCGGGAATCTCGCCCGACATTCTTCCTTGGGATCTGCGCTTCAGCTCGCCCTACCCGATCGATCCTTCCCGGACCTGCACCCATATAAAATTCGAGCTCAGCCGCCTCCTCATTCCATCTTTGGCTCCCCATTCTCTCTCCAGTGACCTCCATCGCAACCAGCAAGGTGACAGCTTGCATTTGCCGGTGTCGCAGAGAGGAGGAGGTGCTTGGACCATCGATCCGGCTGCCTCGCGCCGCCGTGCTCCGACGTTCAACCGGAGCTCGAGCCTCGGGCGTTGACGACCCTTGAGACAAGGACCAGGAGCTAGCTAAGCTCCAGCATAGTCTCCAGCTTCACCCAGGTAACCCTCGTTCCTTCTTGTTTAATCTAATTTTAAGTTACCCCCAAATCGACTCCTTGCTGTGTTCCTCTGATTCCGACCATCACGCACACTATCTCGATCATCGGAGCACACGACCATCTTCGCCGTTCCCCCACGCACGTTCTTCGCCCACTCGTTCAACCCAGCTCGCCCCGGAGCTGGGAGTCGAGCTCCACCACCTGTCGCTCGCCGGAGCTCATTCACCCCGCCGCACCGTTCACCCTCACGACGCTTCTTGGGGTCGAGGCACTTTGCCCTCGACCCGCGAAGCTTTTGGTTTGCTTTGCAGGTCCAACGGGAGGCATCTGAGCCTCTCTTACATTCCAGCCAGGAGCTTCGCGCCGCCAGCCTCGCCGGAGCCCCTCCAGGGCTCGGCCGGGCCATCGAAGTCCACCACCAGCTGCGGAGCTTCACCGCGGACCCGTTCCGATCATCAGGAGCAGCTGAGGAGGAGTACAGCTCACGCACGAGGCCGGCGAAGTTCGCCGGCGTCGTGTTCTTCCACCATCCTCCAGAACCGTCCGATGACGCCTCCGCTCCAGTTTTGATCTCAGCCGTCCATCTTCCGAGGAGCAGCGACCGTCGATCACTCCGAGGAGCTCATCTGGACCGTTCGCAGCAGAGGAGAGAGGTACCTGAGCCCAGAACCGCCCGATCTCCCACGTGTCCTCACATCCACCGTCGATCGAGCCCCCGAGCTGAAGAAGAGACGCGCCCCCCATCCAGAGCCGACCGATCTTCCACGTGGCGCGCATCTGGCCGTCGACGAATAAAGGGGTAATTTACTTAGGGCCCCCTCTTAGTTTGTCTTTTTCGTCTTAGTCCTGTAAATATTTTTAGAACTTTATTTTCGTAGGGTAAATTGCATTGTGGACCTCGTGTTTGTTTAGATTTGCATGTATGCCCCTGTTTGTTTGAGACCACGTGCGTCGTCACGTGTAGTTTAGGGTTATTTGCATTTCTTTCCCTGTAGTTCTGGGCTGTTATGTAATGAATAGAAACTTTTTGGTAATTGCTTTTATACCCCTGTGAGCCTGTTATTCACGCATGTGCGGATTTTAGTGGGATATTTGCAACCATACCCTTGGACTTTCTGGTACCAGTTACCAAAAGGTCCAAGAAGTAGGTTTTTATTACAAATAGGCCCCTGAGTGCCCCAGCCACGCGCCACGCGTGTGACTTGCTGGGTATTTTGCACCTGGGCCCCCAGATTCTCGGGTATTTGCACTTACGTCCCTGTACACAGTGCCCCCTTGTCATTTTTGAATAAAATATCAAATCACCTCCAAATCCAATGAGATTTTGACACATGGCTCCTGCCATGATGTAGAAATTTTAGGGATTTTTGAGGACATTTCTGATTTCATTTAGTATTTTAAAAAATTCAAAAACCTATTTTTTTAGCTACTGTCTAGATATAAAAATACCAAAAAAATATAAAAACACCCCCAAAAATTATAAAAAATTAGATACTGTTGTTTGCTTGTTGTTTGATTTTCTAGCCAATTTTGGCTATTTTTCATCACTTAAAAACCCTAAAAATTGCAAAACCCTCAAAAATTCATAAAAATTTTAATAATTAATTTAAAAATCCAAAAACAATAATTAAGGTGCCTAAATTTTCCTTATTCTTTCTAGATTACAGGAAAATTACCTCCAGGGCTTAGTGAGACTCTTAGATATTTTATTTTTGAGTTTCAAGCCTTGCTGGACAGTACCTCTCCTGTTTAGCACTGTTTGATTTTTAGAAAATAATTTACCCATTAGAAAAATTTCAAAAATTCACCAAAAACACTTAAAATCTTAAAAAACATAAAAACAATTTTTCCTTAATTTTTGCATTATTTTTGGTGTGTTTAATAAATTGTTGAAGTTGCCTAGATTTTACTTTCTTTTATTTTCTTTATCTTTTGAAAATCCAAAAAAATATAAAAATTCATAAAAACCTCTAAAAAACATTTTCTTTTATTTTTATTTCATTTGCACTACTTCGTAGGCCCTAGGCCAATCCGTGCTCCTTGTGTTCGACCCTGGGAGCTATACCAGGTTAATCCTATAGCTAGACCGCTCTTCTTTCGTGCTTGATTATTTTATCTGTCTGAGTGGTTGATTCTTCTTGATATACGTGGTCTGATTGCTTGGGTCACAACGACCTGATTTTTGTACCTCATACCCTAGTGATCAGGACCCGTTATCAGAATGGCGCCGTTGCCGGGGAGCACGGCTTAGTAGTTGTTTTTGAGTTTTTATTTCATTTTTGTTTTCGCGGTTTTTCGCGGCTCTTCGGAGCTCGCGGCTTTTCGCGGCTTTTGTTCATAGTTCCTTTTTGATTTATTTTGTTTTATTTTGACTTTCTTTTCTTTTTATTTTTGTTCATAGGGCCCTGATCAACAACTTCTCCATGTTCCCCAACGAGTAGTTCCACGAGGCTTGGGAGAGGTTCAGAGAGCTCCTGGACAGATGCCCACACCACGATATCACGAAGCCGAACCTAGTTCAGAGCTTCTTCAGTGGGCTGTCACCAGAGCTACAGGGCCTGGTGAACGCTTCTTGTGGCGGGTCCTACTTCGCCAAGGACCATGACCAGGTCTGGGCTATTTTTGAGGAGATGGCGGAGAACTACATGGTTATGTCCCAGACCCGCCTCTACACGCAGAAGACCCAGCCACATCAGCCAGGACTCGTGCAGTACCAGAGGATAGCACGGGTCGATGCAGGTCCTTCCAGTTCGTCTGCAGCAGCAGCACAGGCAGAGTCATCAGCTGCAGACATGGGCATCATCAGCGAGAAGCTGGACCGCATGGAGCTGATAGAAAAGAAGCAGTGCCAGAGCATAGCACAGATGGATCAGATGGCACAGGTCTTGAGCGACCTGAAGACACAGCTCATGTGTCTCCAGGAGACACAGACGGCTTCTCAGCCCCGTCTTCAGTCGCGAGGCGACGCCGGCAGCAGCAGCAGCTCGTCCCAGCGCTCCAGCACCCCAGTGCAGCCTAGACAGGTTCACCTTGTACAGGTGGAGCCGTACCAGCAGCCGCAGCCCACCTTGCAGTCACCACCATCCCCAGAGATGCAGATGGTGGTCTACCAGCCGGATCAGCCGTTGGCGGTACTACCCCCAGCCCCCTTGGATGCAGAGCCGTTGATGGATGTCAACGGGATCTGGTACGACCGTCCCCAGCCTGGGATCCGACGTGATCATCCCGGATTCAGGTGGGGGAGCGGTGGTGCCCAGCCCCAGCAGCAGCCGTCAGCACAAGGAGGGCAGTACTCCCAGCCGAGAGACCATCACCAGCAGCCGTAGCAGCAGCACCCAGTCTACCAGCAGCAGTCGTCTTACGGTCCTCGTCCCTATCAGCAGGGACAGTCTTGGAGGCGTGAGCAGCAGGCTCACCCGGGATACCAGCACCAGCAGCAGCCTCCTTCCTACCCCTCTCACCCGCAGCAGTACCAGCAGCCTCACCCACAGCGAGGCTACCCGTCGGGCTCCCACGAGAGCCCTGCCTTGGATGATATCGCCCGCCTCCTCACGGATCAGCAGGCGACCTTTCGACGGGAGATGGACGAGTTCCGCCAGGAGATGCGGGACTTGGTGAGAGGGAAGGCCGCCATACCTGCACAGATAGAGCCGAATCCGAACAACCTCAAGCAGAAGTCCGAGCAGGTAGTACATACTGAGTTAGCCACTCCTAGCGATCCATTTGATGATACTTCTTCAGATCTGTTTGATGTTGATTTTGCCACGCTTAGGAGCGGTAGGACCCCAGCAGGCGGCGGCGTCTCAGCTGAGCTTCACCCCGAGGCGCCCCAGGAGGAGGAGGAGAGCGGTACTGAGGCCGCTCCAGTCGATGACGGTGGTACTGAGGCCACCGAGGATGCTGATCCCACCGGCGGTACTGAGGCCGCCACTTCACCAGATTCAGGAGGTGGTACTGATGCCACCCCAGCAGCAGCCGAGCCAGTTAGCGGTACTGATGCCGCGAGACGTCTTCCAGCAGCAGAGCAGCCCACTCGTGGTGGTACTGAGGCCACCGGTGTTTGTAGAGAGAGATCTGATGTTGTTTTTCCTCATGGTCATGTATCTCGGAACTCTGCTACGAATAAAGGAAAAGGTTTATTTTCTTCTGGTCCCACTGTGGTGCGTGATGTATGTGTGGATCCGGTCCTTGAACCGCTTAGACCTTTTCCTAGTCCTTCAGCTGAGAAGGACCCAGTGATCCCTTTCCCTAGAGCCCTTCAGATGGGGAAGGGGAAGAAAAATGACCCAAAAAAGAGAGAGCTTGAGGAGTTCAGCCAGAGCATGATCGATCGCTTCCACATCCAGCTGACCCTCCAGGAGGCTTTGCAGCACATCCCCCTTCTCCATAGATCCTTGAGAGAGAGGACTACAGTCAGGAGGAGGAGGAGGAACCACACTTCAGAGATACATGTGCTGACCAAAGCCACGTGCTTCGCGATCCAGAACCGACTACCAGCCAAGAGGCCAGATGCAGGGGCCCCGTATGTCAGATGCCAGATTAGTGAGCAGTGGTTCGACCGTACTCTTTTAGATAGCGGATCGTCGATCAACCTACTTCCGGCAGCCCTTCTCGACCGCTTCGAGTTGGGCACTCTTCGACAGAGCAGGACAGTCCTTCAGTTCGCTGATAGATCTGTCAAGAGGCCGAAGGGGTTATTACGAGACGTTATCGTCACGATTCAGGGTCTGCAATTCCCCGTGGACTTCGTAGTGTTGGACATGGAGATCCCTGAGTCAGTGACCGATACCCCCATCATCCTTGGTCGTCCGTTCTTGGCCACAGCCAAGGCGGTGACTGATCATGATAGCGGGAAGGTGTACTTTCGCGTCCAGGGCGAGAGTATACAAATAGAGACGGTCGAGGACTACAAAGCCAGATCTAGATCCCGCTCAGATGCCAGCACCGACTCAGAGCAGCTGACAGACGCAGAGCCAGACATCCACCAGGACTGTGATTTTGTGATCACAGATGACGAGGCAGCTTGGGCAGACCTTGAGTCACAGACTACCCTCTCACTTTCAGATACAGCTGATGCAGAGATGACAGCAGAGGAGAGTCTGGAGAGCACAGACCTGGGTTCGGATACAGTTGCGGCAGCAGAGCCGGTTCTCGATCGCAGCACGGTGATTAGTGATGGTGGTGCTGATGCCACCTTGCTTTCCGGTGGTACTGATGCCACCAATTCTGATACAGATCCCTCGGATTCAGAGTCTGATTGGGCCGATTGCTATGATCAGATGCCAGACCTGAGTCCACCCGAGCCTACAGAGGAGGAGGTAGAGGCAGAGCAGAGCAGAGACAGTGCAGTTGAGCCGCCTTCTCCCGACCCAGTTTGCGAGAGTACACTTTCACTTTCCCAGGCAGATTTGGCAGACCTTGCAGCTTTCACA
Source organism: Ottelia alismoides (assembly GCA_037367405.1). Taxonomy (NCBI): domain Eukaryota; kingdom Viridiplantae; phylum Streptophyta; class Magnoliopsida; order Alismatales; family Hydrocharitaceae; genus Ottelia; species Ottelia alismoides. The sequence goes on along the minus strand of JAZKJV010007571.1, from coordinate 116,293 downwards.
CAGTTCCTTCCACAGCCAGATTTGCCGGCACCCAGCATTCCAGAGCTGAAGCCGCTCCCTACTTTGCTGAAGTATCGATTCCTTGTGGGCGATCCGGAGATGTACCCAGTCATCATCTCCGCCGAGTTGACTGGAGAGCAGGAATCCCGTCTGATGGGGGTTCTTGAAAAGAACCGCAAGGCGATCGGATGGAGCGTAGCAGATCTCCATGGGATTGATCCATCAGTGTGCTCCCACCACATCTATCTTGAGGATGGGGCGAAGCCGTCGCGTGAGTTCCAGCGGCGTCTAAACCCCAACTTGAGAGAGGTTGTCATGAAGGAGATATCAAAGTGGTGGGGTGCAGGTTTTATTTATCCCATTTCCGACTCCAAGTGGGTCAGCCCCTTGCATGTGGTGCCCAAGAAGACGGGCATCACGACTGTGATCAGTGAGTCAGGGGAGGAGATTGCTACACGGGTACCCACCTCTTGGAGGGTTTGTGTTGACTACAGGAGACTCAACCAAGCCACCAAGAAGGACCATTTCCCCCTGCCTTTTATTGACCAGATCATTGAGAGACTGGCAGGGAAGAGCCATTATTGCTTCCTGGATGGGTACTCGGGCTACAACCAAGTGGCCATCGCTCCTGAAGATCAGGGGAAGACCACCTTTACCTGTCCCTTCGGCACATACGCTTTTCGACGCATGCCATTTGGGCTATGCAACGCCCCTGCGACTTTCCAGAGGTGCATGCTGTCGATCTTTTCGGACATGGTAGGGGAGTGCCTTGAGGTCTTCATGGATGATTTCTCGATCTACGGCGACGGATTTGATTCTTGTCTTGACTGCCTAGATCGAGTACTTCAGCGATGTATTGAGTATCACTTGGTGCTATCTTGGGAGAAGAGTCACTTCATGGTGACTCAAGGGACGGTGCTTGGCCACATCATCTCCAACAGGGGCATGGAGGTTGACCCGGCCAAGGTCGATGTCATTAGAAAACTCACACCGCCGTCCAATTTGAGGCAGCTACGGTCATTCCTGGGGCACGTTGGATTTTATAGGAGATTCATTCAGGATTTTAGCAGGATTGTCCGACCGTTGACTGACCTCCTGACGAAAGACACCGAGTTCCTTGTCGATGACAAGTGTCTTTCGTCGTTTGCTACTCTCCAGAGATGTGTGATTGAGGCTCCTGTCCTCCAGCCACCTGATTGGTCTCTCCCATTTGAGATCATGACGGACGCCTCCGATTTTGCCGTAGGGGCAGTGCTGGGACAGAGGAGGGATGGAGTACCATTTGCGATACACTATGCTAGCCGCACATTGGATTCCGCCCAGCGGAATTATACGGTCACAGAGAAGGAGATGCTAGCAGTAGTGTTTGCCCTGGATAAGTTCAGATCGTATATCAATGGATCCCGAGTGACTTTGTACACAGATCACACCGCCATCAGGTACCTCATGGCAAGGAAGGATGCCAAGGCCAGACTGACTAGATGGATCCTTCTACTCCAGGAGTTCGACATTGAGATCAAGGATAAGCCTGGAGTCAAGAATGTGGTGGCGGATCACCTTTCCCGGTTAGAGCAGCCTGAGGAGTCAGAGCAGATTGATCCTATCCGAGATACCATCCCAGATGAGGCGATCCTTGCTATCGCCTCACTTCCATGGTACGCCGATATTGTGAACTTTCTCGTTGCCGGGAAAGTCCCACAAGATTGGCCCAGGCAGAGGCTTGAGACCTTCCTTGCGAAGGCCAAGTCTTACCATTGGGAGGATCCCATCCTTTACCACGAGGGAGGGGATAGCGTCTGGCGTCGGTGTATTCCTCAGGAGGAACACCATAGCGTCCTCACTTACTGCCACAAGCTTGAGGCAGGAGGACATCATTCTGGGAGGAGAACGGCACAGAAAGTGCTCCAATCCGGTTTGTGGTGGCCTACCCTCTTCAAGGACTCAGATGAGTTCGTGAAGAGGTGTACTGACTGTCAGAGGATGGGCACTTGTGGACAGCGTGATATGATGCCGATGCAGCCCATTCACTTCTGTGAGGTTTTTGACGCATGGGGCATCGATTTCATGGGTCCATTCCCTAAGAGTCAGGGATTTGAGTACATTCTGTTGGCCGTAGATTATGTGAGTCGTTGGGTGGAGGCTATCCCCGCCCGATCCGCTGATGCGAGGACAGTTTGCAGATTTTTGAGGAAGCATATCATCACGCGGTTCGGGGTTCCACGAGTTCTTATTTCTGATGGGGGATCTCACTTCATCAACGACCAGGTGAAGGCACTTGCTAGCGAGTTCGGCATAGATCATCGTGTTGCTACACCGTATCATCCACAGACGAATGGTCTAGCCGAAGTGTCGAATAGGGAGATCAAGACTATTCTGCAGAAAGTCGTCCGCCCTGACCGAAAGGATTGGTCACAGCTATTGGACTCGGTCTTGTGGGCATATAGGACATCTTTCAAGACACCTTTGGGCACATCTCCCTTTCGCCTCGTATATGGCAAACCCTGTCACCTACCAGTTGAGCTGAGGCACAAGTCACTTTGGGCAGTCACAGATATCTTGATGGATCCAGATGATATAGGAGACCAGAGGAGGGCAGAGCTAGCTGCCCTGGAAGAGCTTAGAGATGCAGCTTTCACAAGCAGCCTACATTACAAGGAGAAAGTCAAGGAGTGGCATGATTCACATATCAGCCACAAACATTTTGAGATTGGACAGAGAGTATGGCTGTTTGATGCGAGGCTTAGATTATTTCCAGGGAAGCTACAGAGCAAATGGAAAGGACCTTATCTGGTTCGGAAGGTACACGACAACGGTAGCATCGACATATCTGAGTTGTCTTCTGAGAGTACCTTCCGAGTGAACGGCCAGCGGCTCAAACCATTTCTAGATCATGAGCCGCGGGTCATTGATATTGCCCCTATTCATTTTGCGTGAGATGTGGTCTTTGACTCACATCTAATGCATCTCACGCCTGAGCTTTACTGATCCTCCGCTGTACATAGATCCAGATGTCCATATCATCACATTCCTTAGTCCCACATCCCTTTCTTCATCTTATGATTATGCTATACTTAGGGTGCACTTTACCCTAAGTATAGGGGGGATGTGAGACCTTTCGGGTTTTCCTTTTGTTTCTGTCTACCCTTATTTTTGCTGCCTATACTTAGGGGCATTTCACCCTAAGTATAGGGGGGGTAGACCCTGTACATTCTCCACTCGGTTTTCATTCTCCTTTTGTATAGCCTTCCTTTTCACTTCCCTATACAAAGCACGAGTTATGTCTTCTTCATCGCTCTTGACTCTGAGGACATCGTTCGAGCTAAGTATAGGGGTGTGTGTATATATTTCATATATACTTTAGCCATAACTCGTACTTTGTGTGAGTGTGTTAATAAATAAAAATGGCTAAAAACCACAAAAATTAAAAATTTTCATGTACATAACCTTCTTTTATTTGCACATACATAGCTAGTGTACAGATTATTTTTGTAAAAATGATTTCAAAAATCTTTTGTGTAAAGCTTGTGTAAATATTTTCTGTATAAAAATTATGTATATAGTACAAAATTTTTCCAAAATGTTTTGAAAAATCAAAAGTTTGCAAAAATCTTGTGTAAATGTGTGTAAATACCTTTTTGCAAAACTTGCACTTCATGCATCATCATTCATGATTTCAAAACATTTTTCAAAAATTTTGCATGATTGTAAAATTTGTGTAAATATGCATCTTTTTGTACATATGTATATAGTTTTCCTTGGATGATAGTTGACATTTAAACTAAGCCTGGAATCAAATTGAGAAATGGAGCTTGATCAAGATCTTAATCCACCTAACTTCTAAGAGGAACCTTATAAGACTTAGGTTTAAGGCTTTTTCAGGTCCTTGGTGACTTAATTCTTTGAGTCCACTAGGCTATGATCACATGTCATCTCAATGAGCCTAAGTAGAGCACTTAACAACAACACATGACTCATATAGATTATGGCTTTACTTGGACAACCGCACTATGCACCGAGCTCTCTACGGATGAGATGGTGAGGAGGCAGTCTTCCTTGGCTTGGGGTAGCATATGAGGGTAGTACTTCTAGGCGGAACCTCTCTTCTTCATTTAGTGAAGGAAGTGCGTCTCAACTTGGTCTGGTTGCCATGAAGTCTAACGACGGGAGTTGTGGGTTGCAATAAAGCTTCAAAAGTGGGATAGTCTACTGGCTCAAGAGGAAAAACTCCTTGTATATATGTTGCACATGTACATGTTGTATAGATGCACTCGAAAAAAAAAATGTGAAAAAGAAAAGAACTCCAAAAAAAAGTGGTGGGTCTGAGAGAAAATGATAATCCCACCGGAGTATGTATATAAGTGCAATAAGCAAAGCTTGGTTTCATGATCCACCTGTCGTAGCTTGCAGCAGGGAGACTTGGCTACACTGGTCAAGCTCCCAAGGGTACTTGGCTACACTGGCCTTGACCCATTCTCTTCTTCCCCCTCTTCTTGAGCCGGTTGTACTTGAACTTAGAAGGGAATACCCCGCTCCTCGAGGAAAGAGTGGCCAGATTGAGGTCATAGAGTTACCTTGTTGGGGAGGGTTGTCAAGTTGCCATTTCTGAGGTGGAGAGCTTAGACCTCACTTTCACAGGACAAGAAAAGATTCATGGTCTTCAGGGTTTGTGATTGATGACTTGTTCTGATCTGGAGCATTGAGGAGTCTTGGTTATAGAATAGTGGAACTTGGAGGCTGTTAGGTTTTAAGCTTAAGTCTAAATAAGGTTCCGACACATCAATAATCCAAAGATCTGATTAAGCTCCATACCTCAATTTAATGAAGGCAAGTTTAATAATCAACCTTGATCCATGTACATTCTCTTTTTCTTTTTCTTTTTCTTTCTTTTGCACTTCTTTTTCAAATAAGTGTTTGCTAAGGGACTAGCAAAGTATAGTATAGGGGGGTGATGAATACCCATTCATCACTCTTTATTCTTATATTTTAGCTACAAAAACCTATGCAAATGCATGTAGATATGTGTAAATAGGAAAAGTTAGCAAAAGCATGCATGTTTGTAAAAATAGATAATTAGCATGTTTTTGTGCAAAAATAAAAGAATAAAGATGAAAAAGAAAAAGAGGGAAATATTTAGAATAAATATTGAGCAACCTAACCCAAGGGAGGGCTCAGCATGGGCCTGACCGCATAAAAGCCAAGTAGAGGGAGATAGGGGCTCACATATGTATATATTTGTAAATAAATAAGATAATATTTTCCTCATCCAAAAATATGTTGTAAATATTTGTATATATTTTGTACATATTTATAGCCTATTAAAAACAAAATAAAAAGTTAAAAATCAAAATCCTAAAAACAACCTTTCACCATGTACATAAACCCCTATCTTATATTTATTTCACCTTGTAAATAAATTTCTTTATTTCCAAAACTTTTTGTAAATATTCCTTTTTATGTTTTGTAAATAAAATAAATAAAAAGAATTAAAACAAAAATCAAATAAAAATTACAAAATTAAAAAAATACAAAAACATCTTGTATATATACCATGTATATATCATGTATATAACTAACTAATTAACCCATGTATATAAATAATAAAAATAAAATAAATAGCCTTTTATTCCTCATTTTATCCTATAAAATATAAAATAGGAATAAAAATGTATAAAAATAAATAATTAAAAATCAAAAATCAAAAATCAATATAGTGTATATATACCTATGTATAGCTACTATGTATATACTTTATTTTAGTTTCCAAAAATTAATTAAAAATCACAAAAAAATAGAAAAAATTAAAACAAAAATATTTTGTGTTTTGAGTTTTTGAAAATTCGGCCATTTAAGGCCCCAAAAAAATCAAATAAAAAATCCACCCTTGGCGGGCTCTGATTGGTCCACGGGGGATTGTTGACCCCCGGTCAACACCACCCCCAGGACCACCAGAGCCCGAGTCCGCTCGCCCGACCCGACTTCTTGGTATTTTCCCGGTTCGATCCGCCTCCCTTTCGCTCCATATCCAGATCCTAATCATCCCCCGTGCATCCGGGAATCTCGCCCGACATTCTTCCTTGGGATCCGCGCTTCAGCTCGCCCTACCCGATCGATCCTTCCCGGACCTGCACCCATATAAAATTCGAGCTCAGCCGCCTCCTCATTCCATCTTTGGCTCCCCATTCTCTCTCTAGTGACCTCCATCGCAACCAGCAAGGTGACAGCTTGCATTTGCCGGTGTCGCAGAGAGGAGGAGGTGCTTGGACCATCGATCCGGCTGCCTCGCGCCGCCGTGCTCCGACGTTCAACCGGAGCTCGAGCCTCGGGCGTTGACGACCCTTGAGGCAAGGACCAGGAGCTTGCTAAGCTCCAGCATAGTCTCCAGCTTCACCCAGGTAACCCTCGTTCCTTCTTGTTTAATCTAATTTTAAGTTACCCCCAAATCGACTCCTTGCTGTGTTCCTCTGATTCCGACCATCACGCACACTATCTCGATCATCGGAGCACACGACCATCTTCGCCGTTCCCCCACGCACGTTCTTCGCCCACTCGTTCAACCCAGCTCGCCCCGGAGCTGGGAGTCGAGCTCCACCACCTGTCGCTCGCCGGAGCTCATTCACCCCGCCGCACCGTTCACCCTCACGACGCTTCTTGGGGTCGAGGCACTTTGCCCTCGACCCGCGAAGCTTTTGGTTTGCTTTGCAGGTCCAACGGGAGGCATCTGAGCCTCTCTTACATTCCAGCCAGGAGCTTCGCGCCGCCAGCCTCGCCGGAGCCCCTCCAGGGCTCGGCCGGGCCATCGAAGTCCACCACCAGCTGCGGAGCTTCACCGCGGACCCGTTCCGATCATCAGGAGCAGCTGAGGAGGAGTACAGCTCACGCACGAGGCCGGCGAAGTTCGCCGGCGTCGTGTTCTTCCACCATCCTCCAGAACCATCCGATGACGCCTCCGCTCCAGTTTTGATCTCAGCCGTCCATCTTCCGAGGAGCAGCGACCGTCGATCACTCCGAGGAGCTCATCTGGACCGTTCGCAGCAGAGGAGAGAGGTACCTGAGCCCAGAACCGCCCGATCTCCCACGTGTCCTCACCTCCACCGTCGATCGAGCCCCCGAGCTGAAGAAGAGACGCTCCCCCCATCCAGAGCCGACCGATCTTCCACGTGGCGCGCATCTGGCCGTCGACGAATAAAGGGGTAATTTACTTAGGGCCCCCTCTTAGTTTGTCTTTTTCGTCTTAGTCCTGTATATATTTTTAGAACTTTATTTTCGTAGGGTAAATTGCATTGTGGACCTCGTGTTTGTTTAGATTTGCATGTATGCCCCTGTTTGTATGAGACCACGTGCGTCGTCACGTGTAGTTTAGGGTTATTTGCATTTCTTTCCCTGTAGTTCTGGGCTGTTATGTAATGAATAGAAACTTTTTGGTAATTGCTTTTATACCCCTGTGAGCCTGTTATTCACGCATGTGCGGATTTTAGTGGGATATTTGCAACCATACCCTTGGACTTTCTGGTACCAGTTACCAAAAGGTCCAAGAAGTAGGTTTTTATTACAAATAGGCCCCTGAGTGCCCCAGCCACGCGCCACGCGCGTGACTTGCTGGGTATTTTGCACCTGGGCCCCCAGATTCTCGGGTATTTGCACTTACGTCCCTGTGCACAGTGCCCCCTTGTCATTTTTGAATAAAATATCAAATCACCTCCAAATCCAATGAGATTTTGACACATGGCTCCTGCCATGATGTAGAAATTTTAGGGATTTTTGAGGACATTTCTGATTTCATTTAGTATTTTTAAAAATTCAAAAACCTATTTTTTTAGCTACTGTCTAGATATAAAAATACCAAAAAAATATAAAAACACCCCCAAAAATTATAAAAAAATTAGATACTATTGTTTGCTTGTTGTTTGATTTTCTAGCCAATTTTGGCTATTTTTCATCACTTAAAAACCCTAAAAATTGCAAAACCCTCAAAAATTCATAAAAATTATAATAATTAATTTAAAAATCCAAAAACAATAATTAAGGTGCCTAAATTTTCCTTATTCTTTCTAGATTACAGGAAAATTACCTCCAGAGCTTAGTGAGACTCTTAGATATTTTATTTTTGAGTTTCAAGCCTTGCTGGACAGTACCTCTCCTGTTTAGCACTGTTTGATTTTTAGAAAATAATTTACCCATTAGAAAAATTTTAAAAATTCACCAAAAACACTTAAAAACTTAAAAAACATAAAAACAATTTTTCCTTAATTTTTGCATTATTTTTGGTGTGTTTAATAAATTGTTGAAGTTGCCTAGATTTTACTTTCTTTTATTTTCTTTATCTTTTGAAAATCCAAAAAAATATAAAAATTCATAAAAACCTCTAAAAAACATTTTCTTTTATTTTTATTTCATTTGCACTACTTCGTAGGCCCTAGGCCAATCCGTGCTCCTTGTGTTCGACCCTGGGAGCTATACCAGGTTAATCCTATAGCTAGACCGCTCTTCTTTCGTGCTTGATTATTTTATCTGTCTGAGTGGTTGATTCTTCTTGATATACGTGGTCTGATTGCTTGGGTCACAACGACCTGATTTTTGTACCTCATACCCTAGTGATCAGGACCCGTTATCAGTGTGTAGGCGCCTAGGGTGGAGCGCCTCCCTCGATCCGCGGTTCCTCGCACAAAGTCAACAAAAGAGAAGGTTAGACAGCTCAAGAGATATATCAAAAATAAAGAAAATAAAATAGCAAAAATAAAAGCCGCAAAAATAGACAATAAATCACAATCACAAACAAGACCCGAACTACGCGCTGTTGCTCCCCGGCAACGGCATCATTTGTTTAACCCAAAAATCGGTGATCTTGAGTTCCTCACAAGGCGGGAACTCAGTCGCTGAATCGACCACACGAAATTCGGATTAAAACAACAATTAACCCACGACAGATAAATCAAGCAATGAAAGTAAATGCGTGGAGTTAAAATTTATTATAACTCTACAACAAGATGTGTATAGGTGCAAGTATTGTAGAGGTCGAACACAGGGAGCAGAAAGGCTAGATCGGGGCAAAAAAATGCTCAGAATGTGTGAATGTGATCAAGAGTCTATTAGGCTATTTTTTGAGGGTTTTTAATTTTGTATTTTTTATTTAACTTTTAATTTTATAATTTTGTATTCTGATTTTTAGGTTACTGATTTTATATTTTCTTTTTTATATTTTATATTTTTTTAATTTTCTTTTCCAATATTGGAATATATATACTATGTGATAAAAGGGAGAAAGAGATATTTATAAAAATAGATAAAAAAGTTCAAAAATTAGCAAATAAAGTCTTTTTGGTCTTTTTATACCTTTTTACTATTTTTGTGATTTTTGGGTAAATTTTAGAATGTTTTTGGTATTTTTAATTAGCAAAATAAAGAAAACAGTGGCAAAAATGCAAGGCTGAAACTTAAAATGGAGAAATAAAATAGAAAACAGTAGCAAAAATACTCCAATTTAATTTTCAATGAAAGATGATAAAATAAGGAAAATTTAGGCACCAAGATTATATTTTTAGGGTTTTTGTAGAATTTTTAGGATTTTTATAAAGGTTTTTGGGGTTTTGCAATTTTTAGAAGTTTGGTTTTGTATTTTTTAATGATTTTTGGTCTGAAGTTAAAACACACCAAGAGAAGCAAAATATATTTTTTTGGGATTTTTCTGGAGAGTTTTATATTTTTTTGATATTTTATGATGCAAACAGTGCTGAAAATGGCTATTCTTGAATTTTTATAAATAATAAAATGCAATAATTATGAAAAATAAAAATATGAAGTGAAACTACAATGCAGCAGGAGCTTAACTTGATTTTTGGGGAATTTTTGAGATTTTATGAATGCATGCAATAAATAGAGATAACAACAAGAAACTACACTATTTGCAAGGGCATATATGTAATTAGACAGGAATCCAGGGGGTTTTAAGGAATTTTTCCGCAAAGTTTGTGCTGAATAAAATAATTTCTGGACCAAACGCAAATATTTAAAGGTTTGAGGTAGCGCCTGCAAAAACGCCAGAGGGCACGTGCTAAGCACGCGCCTAGCGGGGATGTAAATAAGGATATGCAAAAACTAAGGGGCCTCTTTGCAAAATTTCAGAAACTTACTAACTGCAAGCAAAGGTTTCAGTATTAAAACTAAATACGAAAAATCTCCGGGAGGTCCCTGCAAAAATCGCCAAGACCACGTGCGACGCACGTGCCCAGCGGGGGACCTAAACATAATAACAAGAAGTACAGGGGGTCTTACTGAAAATATTACAAAAATCTAATACAACACAGAAATGTTTCAGGTCTAATAAACTAATAGCAAAAATGAATGGGCATCGATGCAATTACCCCAATCAAACTCGCGATCCTACGGCTATTGATAAGCCACTTATGCCACGTGTCGCTATCAGATCGTGTGATGCCCCTTCGATGTTTGCGGCCACGATTAGAAGCTACTCTGTTGATCCAACGGTTGATCAGCCCGCACCATCCGACGGTTGCTGCTATGCGCCAAAAACGAGTCGCAATCTGACGGCTGCTGATCGATGGGGAAGAACGGCGGAGGAACTCGCCGATGGCGAGTTTGGCTTGGACGCAGATCCGCTCCCGATGACCTTCTTCGTCTCCTACAACACGCGGAGGAACCTGGGATGCTCCTGTAGCAGAGGACGACTTCCAAAATGGCGTGGAATACACCGAAAAACCGTCGCGACGTGAGGGGCCAGGAGCTGCTCCAGGCCGTGTAGCCTTCGTCAAAAACCGACCCAGATGGGGTCCTTCTGGGCCTCGGATCTGCAAGAAAGCATGGAAAACAAAAGTAAAGAGGTCCTAGGTCCAATAAAATGGAGGGTGAATGGGGACGCGGTGAAGATGGTAAGAATAACGATGGAACCTACTCCTGCAACTGCATTAAGGCTGAAAATGCAAAAAAACAAGAAGAAAACATCCTCAAAGGAGCGAAAGCACCTGAGATGGACCTCGACGGCTGTTTTGCTGGAGATGGGGTTGTGGAGCCACTCCTCGCCCCTGGCTGAGCCCCGCGCGCGTGCTGGAGGAGGTCTCTCACCCCTCCGGTCCTGAACACCGTGAGAAGAGGCCAAAATCAGGGTCAGAAGAGGGTTCAAAATCAAAATGGAGGTTTGGGGACTCCTTTTGAAACATGGTGGAGATGTGACTTTCAAGGAGGGATCACGGGTGTGCCTTCGATTCAACCGCCAAACCAAGGCCTAGGCGTGGATCACAGTTGTACCAGGTACAACTTTCGTGAAGGAAGCATCCTCCCTCGATCAACGCATCAACGGCGAAAAAATCGAGAAAGTAGGGGTCACGGGCAGTCTGACGCACAGCAGGGAGGAGGCAGGAGAGTTGACCAGCGGGTCAACTTTCCTAGCCACCTGGTTGGTCCACGTGGACCAACCAGGAAAATCCCTGGAAATAATGCTTATAAAATCTATTAAAAATAGAAGATGATTTTTTTGATTTTTAGTTATAAAATAAAAAATGTTTTTTTATAAGTATTTTATAGTGATTTTTATTTATTTTTATGAAGTATATTTTTACAAGTTTGCATTTATGCCCTTTTAAGTATTATATTTTTATTTAGGTATTTTTAAGATTATTATTTTTATTTATGATTTTATAAAATTATAAAATACTTTTATCTACACAAATATATTTTTATTTTAATTTTATGATATATTTTATACACTTAATAAAATAAAAGTGCTATTTGTATAGGTATAGATATAGGTATTATACCTATGTATTTTATTTACAAATATTTTTATTTTGTGTTTGATTTATGTTTTTATTCTGATTTTAATGCACATAATTATTATATGTAATATTTACAACATTATAAAAATATAAAATTATAAAAATACTAAATAAATAATAAATTGAATATTTTAATCTGTACAATGTACAATGTGGGTCCAAAACTCAACTTTCAAACCGTAGCTCCGCCAAATGCGAAACCACCGCCGTTATTTAGCTTATTTTCTTCTATATACAATTAAAGTTGAGTATGCTACATTTGGAGTTGTCGTTTGTGAGATACGGGTCTGGGAAGTTGAGATTCTGGATTCTTATTCAGACCATAACTTTTTTATCTGTACATTATTTTTCTGTGAAATCAATTTTGTATTTTTCTTTATAAAATTATCTGCAACTTTCATGTACAAAGTTTCTTTATTTGATGAATAAAAAGTGGAACCAAAAATAGGTCCCAAAATGAATAAAGAATGAATAAAGAATTATAGGTATTTGGCCCTTATCTCCCCCTACTTTATTCCTTGTCGACCTATTCATCAAGATGCCTAGGTCTCGGGGTTTCGGGTCATAAAATATTTACAATATTTTATTCTTTTTCTTTTCTTTTCTTTATTCTATAATTTTGACACTAAAAACCGCATTTTATACAATATTTACACACATATACATGAATGCTAAAATGCATAAATTAATGCTATTTACACGCATCTACTAGGGTTTTTAAGGCCAAAATAATAGAATAAAGATGATGAAACGTAGATTCATCAATGCCCAATCCCTTGTGGCATCTATTTCCATCTATCCAATCACTATGAAATCTCACCCACAAAATGATAATTACCTTAAGAAATTTTAATACAACATTATGTAAGAAATCTAACGTATTCATTGTAATAATACTTCATCATAAAGAGATGCTTAGAATTTTCACGGTAGTCTTATGTTTCGTTAATATTAACGGTTACTAGTGAAACACGACCATCACTCTATTTTTCTAAAATCTTAGGTAGAATGTAAGGGTATCCATAATTATACAACGTTAGATTTATTCTCTCTCCCTTCATTTTTCTTACTTTTTATTAACCATAAGAATTGTAGCTCTTCATACATATCAATCGTGAGCTCTCTTTTCATTAATTTGTGAGATAATATATTACCTCCATTAATCACATGGAAAATCTAATATCAAGCTCTATTGAAGATGAAGGCATAATATATTTTATGATTATGTAGAATATGAAGTTATCATTACATCGTTTCATAATATGAAAAAAGATACTATCTACAAATATATAATGTTGTAAGTTACATATGTTGTGTGTGTTCTATACATATACATCAATTCTTGCCGTGAACAACATATACCAAATTATTAAATATGGACTCCATCTTCTATCTCATAAAATTAGAGAGATGACGTCTATGTAAAGCTATTAATTGAAAGAAGAACATTTTTTTGAGCTCCTTGTTATGAGTATAATATCAAACCTTCGAGGCTATACTAATCACTCTTACCTACGGATGCAAGGATGATGATATTGCCTAAGAAATTTCAATATCTAATATATCATCTTCTATATTCACATAGACAAATTCAATTTATAATTTGCAACATGCAGTCTAAAAGGTTAAATGTAAAATAGTAATGGTGGTTACATTACAAAAGAGAATAATTGTCAATGAAATTAAATGGCAATTTCGATTACCAACAATTTTGAGATATACTTTTATTATTACGATAGATTTTGGCTCTGCCAATCATCATTAAAATCCACCTCCTGTACTAATTTAATATTTAAAGAGAGAAATGCAATAATCATTATATGGATTATTGTTCTTAATGAAATGTATAATTTAAAAAAGGATATGGTTAGCTTTAATTAATTAGATCACTAACTCATCGTAACTCCTTCTCCAAGATAATAAGCATATACTCATTACGAAAAAACATCTCCAGTCCAATACATAGTCATACACAAGAAGAATTACGTATTACTAGGAAAAAATAAAATTACTTGGTATGGTATTTCCTATACGTGGAAGTTATAACAAGAAAATCTGCCCCACTGAAATGTGATTATCAAATCGCAAAACATTCAATGGGGAATACATGATATATGACTTTAAGGGTGTATGATAAGATACTACCACAGTCATAACATACAAATGACAAAAGAAATCTTACGGTTTCGTGAATGTTCAAGAATATAGGAAAATTACGTGGAACCCAATAGTAAGAGGAAGGTATTTATCGTTACTTCCAAGGATGTTCCTTCAGGATCTCCTCTCATCCAGAAACAATGTTTCTGTCACTCAATCGTAGAACGAATGCACGTACAATGATGACTTCGAGCACCCCTACGTGTAGTGGCCGCTGATCTTCGATTGGAGTGGCTTTCTCTGACGACGATGGCAGCCTTCCGACGATAAAAGACAAAGGTGGTGGTGATTCAATGAAAGAGAAGGATAGTGGTGGCTACGGTTTGGAGATGATAGCCTACCATGCATTATTTATAGAAGGAGGGGTGAAAATGCGTCCAAATTTGGATCTTCTTCGAATCCATATATTAGTCCCAACTATTATACTTAAAACATCGATAACTTGAGCTAGTAAGCTCAGAATTCGATGTTCTTGGGCTCGTTGGAAAGATCTCAACGAGCTCTTATAAATGACATAGATTAAATTTTATTTTGAATTTAAAATACTCCAGATTTTAAGACAAAAATATAGGTTTCACATCATAAAAATCTTGAAGGAAGTCTCGTACTCGAGATGTAGGATCTATTGTACGTGTTTTGAATGAGGCTTAGATCCAGGCATAAAAATCATAAAGAGAATGAAACCCATAAAAATCTTATAGAGAACAGAACTAGGGTTTGGTTATCATAACTTCAAAAAGATAGGGGTATTTATGCCCATATTTGCCTTAGGATCCCATGTGGCCTCCTCAACATTTTTAATTTGCCACAATACCTTGACAAAAGGCATGTCTTTCCATCAAAGATTCTTAACTATCCGGTCTAAGATCTGCATCGGTGCTTCGAGGAAGGATAAATCCGGTTCAACAGCAAGGTCCTCATAACTAATCACATATCAAGGGCCTCAAATATACTTCTAGAGGTTTGACACATGGATTACATCATATATGCTTGCCAAGTGCGGTGGAAGTGTTACTCGGTATGCTACCTTCTCAATACCGACCAAAATCTTGAAAGTGCTAACGAACCACGATGTCAACTTGTCCTTGATACCAATCTTTGAATACCCTTAATTGGAGATACTTTAAGGATACAAAATCTCCGACCTCAAAATTCAGACTGTGATGCCTCTGATCAACATAACTCTTCTGATGGCTCTGCACAGTCAATAATTTCTTTCTAACTATTTCTGCAGCTCTTGTTGTATCCCTTATTATCTAAGTGGAATAAATATCTTTGTCGCCCACTTCCTGCCAACACAAGGGAGTGGTGCATCTCCACCCATACAATGCCTCAAAAGGTGCCATGCCAATACTCGCACGGTAGCTGTTATTACAGGTAAACTCCACCAAAGGAAGGTGATCCTTCCAAGATCCTTGCCACTCAATGTCACATGCTTGGAGTAGGTCCTCAAGGGTCTGAATTGTCCTCTCCGATTGCTCATTAGTGTGCAGATGATTGGTTGAACAAAGACACAGTTCGATTTTTAGGATCTTCATGAATATACCTCAATAATGTGAATTAAAACGAGAGTCTCTATCAAATGCAACCTCCCTAGGAATCCCATGCAGATGAATAACATGCTGGATTTATAACTTTCCCAAATGTACTGGTGTGCAAGTCATGTTTACTGGAATGAAATGCGCGGACTTGGTCAATCAATCCACAATAACCCAGATGACATCATATCCACCTACTGTGTGATGTAAGGATGTCACAAAATCCATTGAGTTACTCTCCCATTTCTACACAGGAATAGGAAGTGATTGTAACAAACTAGGAGGCCGCTTGAGCTCTGCCTTTGCCAATTGACAATTAAGGCAATGACTGACATGTTCTACAACATCCCTCTACATCGCCTCCCACCAGAAGTGCTGGCAGAGGTCTCTATACATCTTGGTGCTTCCTGGGTGGATAGATAATCGAGAACAATGAGCCTCATCTAAGATACCTCTCCCCAACTCATCATCATTAGGGACACAAACACAGTCTCCTTTCTACAAGATGGACTCACAGACTCTGAATCCATCAAACTCCTCCTTCAGACATCAATGGAATAAGTATTGTAATTTCTGATCATCCTAGTGACCATGCACGATCCTGTCCCATAATCCACTATACTTGGTAGATACAATTATGGCATATGTAGTACTAGCAAGTGGGTGTCACTCACTGAGTGTCGTGTGCATATCCCAAGTCTATATCATTGTTGTGGTGCCTTCGATATGTGCTTTCCTACTCAAAGCATCTGCTATTAAATTTGCCTTACTCGGATGGTAAGAGATCGTGCAGTCATAATCTTTCAATAGTTCCATCCATCATCTTTGGCTCATATTCAACTCACGCTGGGCAAAGATATATTTGAGACTCTTGTTATCTGTAAAAATCTCAAATGTGACCCTACATAAAGAGTTACACCATATCTTCAATGCGAATACTATAGTTGCCAACTCCAAGACATGAGTAAGGTAGTTCCGTTCATGGTTCTTTAGTTTTCTTGATGCATATGCTACAACATGATCACTTTGCATCAATACTGCTCCTAAACCCTCCTTCAATGCATCAGTATACACTGTAAATTCTAAGGTGACTGAAGGAAGGGTGAGAATCAGAGCACTGGTCAGTCTCTCCTTTAGCGTGCGAAAACTCAACTCACTTGTCGCTCCAAAAGAAAGGGATATTTTTCTATGTCTCACGGGTAAGTGGTAGCACTAGCTGCGAGAAACCTCTGACAAAATGCCTATAGTACCCGGCACGACCTAAGAAACTACGTATCCCAAAATAACATGATGAGGAAAGCTACCTCAGTAAGCCAAAATTCACACTTGTTGTATTTTGCACACATATTGTGTTCTTTGAGTGTCTCAAGAATAGTATGAAGGTGTTGCACATGCTTATACTCATTATGTAGGTAGATCAAGATATAATTAATAAACACTACCACAAAGCGATCCTACGGACTAAATATTCTATTCACCATGTCCATAAACACAGCAGATGCATTCATGAGTCCAAAATGCATGACCATAAACTCGTAATGGCCATATCTGGTGCGAGAAAACAGATTTAAGCACATCTGTGTCCTTAATCCTCAATTGATGATAACCTGATCGTAGATCAATCTTTGAGAATACCGCTATGCCCTGCAACTGATCGAAAAAATCGTCTATTCGAGGGAGTAGATAACGATTCGTTACCATCCTCTTATTCAATTTCTTGTAATCGATGCAACAACGCATAGACCCATCCTTCTTCTTTACGAAGAGGACCGGTGCTCCCCCAAGGTGATGTACTAGGACAGATAAATCCCTTCTCCAACAACTCCTGCAGTTGTACTTTGATCTCCCTGAGTTCGGTTGGTGCCATTCAATATGGAGGGATGGAGATGGGTTGTGTATCAGGGACCAACGTGATCTCGAACTCGATCTACCTCTCTGGTGGTAGTCCAGGTAATTCCTTTGGAAATACATGAAGAAAATCTCACACAATTCTGACATCTTCAATCATCTGATCCTGTGCAGGTAACTCAACAACATATGCCAGAAAGCCTATGCAACCCTGATTGAGAAAATGTTGGACCTTTAATGCAGATACATACAAGACCTCACTATTTGTGGTGCACCCATCGAACTAAAAGATAGGTACGCCTGCGAGATGGAACACTACTATTTTCTCGAAGCAATCAAGGCACGTGAGATGCTGCTTGAGCCAATCCATACTCAAGATGACATCAAAATCTTCCAACTGAATAAGTAAAAGATATGCGCGCATCAGATGCCCGCCAATCTATACTGCTACATTCTCCACTTCTTGTTTCACTATGAATAATTGGTCCCCTGGGCCCTTGATGTAGTAAGCGGATGTAACACAGACTGGCTCCTTATCTAGTTTAGATACTAATCAAAGTGCTAGAAAAGAGTGCGTAGCTCCTGAACCAAATAAGACGTGTAAGGATATACCATGCACTGAAATCAAACCTCACACTACAGCTCCTGATGCGTGGGTTTCTCATGTGTCATTACATTCAACTATCCCTGAGGTTGTGGTGGGGTGCTAGAACCTGCACAACTAAAGGCTGGTCGTGGTAGAGGACGTTGAAAACCTCGACCTCCCTGACATGAAGTTAATTCATGTGATTTCCAGAAGAGAAGGTAGGTCGTATACTTGATTGAGGGCCACCCGGGCTGCTGGCAAGTAAGGGACACTTGTCCTTGAAATGGCTCGGCTGATGGCAGTGGAAATACCGACGATCTCCTGATTGAGAAAAGGAACCACCATAGACAAGGCTAGCACCACATGTCTTGCAGCTTTGGGAGTGTGTAGGAGAATGGAAAGAAGTAGTACCACGACTCTATAGGCCCTTCCCCAAAGTAGGTGCGGGGGAAAACCTGCTAGCAGTAGGAGTGGTCGCTACTGGGTGGAAACGACGCTCCCTATGGGATTTGTAGAAATCTCAGCGAGTGGATCTTCTCGATTGCTATTGCTGGAACTTTGACTGGCCTCCCTGAAGCCGACTCTGTGTTGCCTCAATCTTTGTAGCCTTAGCAGCTATCTCCTTGATGGAAGTGAAATCTAATGTAAACATCTAGTGTTGCACATCATCACACAAACCACATAAAAAATTTTGTAAGTTCTTCTCAGGAAAAGCAGTAGTCACGGTTGAGTGGAGGGAGAGCTCAATGTAACGGATGAGATATTCATGGGTTGTCATCGACCCCTTTTTCAGCTCTGTAAATAACTTTCTCTGGTCCTCTACCCAATGATCATGGTAGAATTGGCTATGGAAATCATAAAGAAATATTTTCCACGTTAGGGGATCTTCCAGATCCTCCTTGGTGGTATACCGCCAACTTTCAACATAGCCTGATATTGAAAACTCCACAAATGTAAGCCAAGACTCTTTAGGAGCATGGATCATCTGTAATACCATGGATATGTGATCTATCCATAGCTCAGTCACATCTTGTGTTTCCGTGCCAAAGAATTTGGGTACCTTAGACCTCTGGTAGGCTGCATAAGTCATATGATGTTTCTGCAATGCTTCTAAATCCTCCGATACTTCAGCGTCCAGAGATACCGAAGGAAGAATGCTGCCCTCTTCCTCATGAGAGGGCTGATAAGAGGAGTCCTCCTGCTGAAGGAACCTCTATTTCAATATCTGCTGAAGCTACTGTATACAATGCACGACCTGAACTAGTAAAACCAGCTACTGTGCAACATTAGGGTCAACACGAGATGACATGATTTACTGTGAGAATCATTATATTAGAAATCATTTCCTCGACAATAGAGATAATGGACACATTAACTAATGACAAAGTCAGAAGGCTTTATTATTATATTTATATTTCAAATCCTATTGATAATATAATGTGCATAAGAGGGAATGTAGTATCGGAATCTGATACCAGTTGTGACATCCCACCTCTCCAACTACTGAAACCAACGGGACGGGAGCGTCGGACCTACAGTCCAAATACGCTCATGATCTCTGATACTCAACAAACGATCTTATACATATTAGATTAACATATGAAATACATACAACAACATGAGAATAGTATAAAATGAAATGTATCTGCAATATTCATCTCATTGACCATTTATCATCAAGTCTATGTCCACAATGAGATGAAAGATATGACTATAGAATTCAAATTTTCTAATTACATTATCTCTCAAAGGAAAATGAAAATAAAGTGGAAATAAATAAATTATTCTAAGAAGAATGCACCCTAACTGATGCAAGTATGACGTGGAAAATTCAAACTCCTCAAAAGTCGCTACTACTACGGTAGTTTCTCCGCTACGCCTGTTTGGTTCACACGAAGGTAATGTTATGAGCAATTGCCCAATAAAGAGACATATATTATAATAATTTATTTAGGATAAGCAAGACATGTGTACTCAACTATATTCACTGATATATACATATATTGTAGAAAGAAACACCAATTTATTCAAATTTACATTGGATCACGTGTCAATTAATTTTATTTATAAGTTTAATAATTAATTGAGTTACTACCACAGTGATCTTGACATTTCTACTTGTTGACTTGAGTTCACAATGGTATACAATTAAAATTACCGATATACAATCATGAATCATTTCTCGTATTATTTTAGCACACGCAAATACGCGTCTCGTAGGCCTCTGCTACGCGAGAACTTGTTTGTCATCTCGAATAAACTTTCAAACCTTTGTTCAACTAGAAGAGGAAAAGATCATAATCCCACTTTCTCCAATTTCAAATCGCATCCCGGAACACCTCTCACAATAATATTACTCGAAATAGAATTTGATGTGGCCACACCCAATTCTACTTTGAATCTTAATTTCGTGTATAAGTGTGAAAATGAAACCAAGAATGCCAACTGCTCACCTGCCAACTCCGTCGAGCGACTCCGAATGCTACCAGGCAGCTAGGCGCAACGCATCACCCAACTCGTCCGTTGGGGTCGTGACCTTCATGGCATCTACCCGGGGCCCCGAGGATGTATGCCCAATCACCTGCAGCACCGATCTCCATCTACCCAATCACCGTGACATCTCACCCATAATATGATAATTACCTTAAGAAATTTTAATACAACTCTATGTAAGAAATTTAACGTATTCATTGTCATAATACTTCATCATAAAGAGTTTCTTAGAATTTTCACTGTAGTCTTATATTACGTTAATATCAACGGTCTAGTGAATAAGACCATCACTCTATTTTTCTAAAATCTTAGATGGAATGTAAGGGTGTCCATAATTATACAACATTATTCTCTCTCTTCATTTCTCTTATTTTTTATTAGCCATAAGAATTGTAACTATTCATACATATCAATCGTGAGCTCTCTTTTTTTAATTTGTGAGATAATATACTATCTCCATTCATCCCATGAAAAATCTAATAGCAGCCTCTATTGAAGATGAAGGCATAATATATTTTATGATTACGTAGGAATATGAAGTTATTGTTACATCGATTCGTATTATGAAAAGAGATACTATCTATAAATATATAATACTGTAAGTTACATATTTTGCTCGTATTCTATACATATACATCAATTATTGCCGTGAACAACATCTACCAATAATTATTAAATACGGACTCCATCTTCCATCTCATAAAATTAGAGAGGTGACGTCTATGTAAAGCTGATAATTGAAAGGAGAATGATTTTTTTATGCAAGGACGCTGCTATTGCCTTAGAAATTTTAATGTCTAATATAACATCTTCTACCTTCACATAGACAAGCTCAATTTATAATTTGCAACATGCAGTCTAAAAGGATAATGCAAAATACTAATGGTGGTTACGTTACAAAAGAGAATAATTGTCAATGAAATTAAATGGCAATTTCGTATACCAACAATTTTGAGATATACTTATTGTTATTGCGATAGATATTGGCTCTAACAACCATCATTAAAATCCACCTCCTCTACTAATTTCATATTAAAAATGATAAATGCAATAATCATTATATCAAGTGTTCTTAATGTAACGCATGCTTAAATAAAACAGATATGGTTGGCTTTAATTAGTTAGATCATTAACTCATCGTAATTCATTCTCCAAGATAATAAGCATATACTCATTACTAAAAAAACATCTCCGATCCAATATATTACCCTATATAAGAAGAATTATATATTAGTACGTAAAAATAAATTTACTTAGTATGGTATCTTGTATACCCGGATGTTATAAAAGGAAAATCAGCCGTACTGAAATGTGATTTTCAAATCGCAAAATGTTCAACTGGGAAAACATGATATACGACTTTAATGGGCATGCTAAGATTCTACCACAACCATAACATACAAACAACAAAAGAAATCTTACAGTTTCGTGAATGTTCAGGAATAAAGGAGAATTGCGTGGAACTCAACAACAAGAGGAAGGTATTTATCGTTACCTCCGAAGATGTTCCCTCGGGATCTCCTCTCACGCAGAAACAATGTTTCCATCACTCAATCGTAGAACGAATGTGTGCACAACGATGACTTCAAGCTCCCCTACGTGTAGTGGTCGCGGATCTGCGATTGGAGCGACTTCTCTAATAACGATGACGCTTCCAACAATAAAATCGACCAAAGTGGTGCTCTAATGAAGGAGAAGGATAGTGGTGGCTAGGGTTTGGAGAGGGTAGCCTACCATACCTTATTTATAGAATGACGGGTGAAAATGGGTCCAAATTCTGATCCGGTTCAGATCCATATATGGGTCCCACCTATTATACTTAAAACATCGATAACTTGAGATAGGAAGCTCAAAATTCGATGTTCTTGGGCTCATTGGAAAGTTATCGATGAGCTCTACGCAGTCATATAGATTTTTTAGGAATTAAAAATAGTCCAGAATTTAAGACAATTATACGGGTTTGACATTGTCCCTCTCTATACATAAGGTAAGATATCCCTATGTATAGACATAATATCAACAAGTTGGGAGACAAGTGAGAGATCAAAGAATTAGCACCCGAGTTAGTATAGTAGTTATGAATGGGATGACTGAGTAAACGAAAGAATAAAGAACAAAGAAATCAAAAGAAGAAAAGGAAAATATTTTTGGTCCTCTGCATCTGGAGGCTCTTCTTGGTAGATGACTTGAAGTGAATCCACAACAGATAGAAAAGTGTCATGCTCTAGATATGGTTTTAGCAGTTGTATGTTAACTACAAAAGGTTGTGCATCGGATGACAGTCCTGATATCACAATGATACCATTGTGACAGACATTTTTAACAATGAATAGCCCAAACCATCTGCTCATTTATTTGCCTAGAAATAGTTTCAACATTGCGTTAAACAACCATACCTTTCGGCTTGGCTCAATGATCTTTCGTCTGATGTGCTTGTCATGCCAACATTTGACCTTTTCCTTGTACATAAGGTTGTTGTCATACATAGAGTCTTGGAATTTCAGTAAACGATTCAGGTCCAACTTTCAATTCTTTCTAGCCTTTTCTTGGTCCATATTGCATACACAGATTGCCCATATGAATTTATGAATTAATTCTACAAGCAGATGGCAAGGCTTGCCATAGACAACGCAATAGGGAGGCATGCCAAGAGGAGACTTGTACACTAAGTAAGCCCAAAGAACTGAGTTGAGCATCTGTGACCAATTCTTGCGATAGAGACGTACAAATTTCTACATGATTATGTTGATCACCTTATTTGAACACTCAACCAAGCCATTGGTCTGTGGGTGGTATGGAGATGCGACACAGTGTTCAATGTTGTACTCCTTGGTCAACTTCTTGACCTCTTTGTTTATGAAATTGCTACCCCATTTGATATTAATATCTTCGGAACTCTAAACCATGGAATGATGTTTACTTTGAGGAATTGACAGAGGTATCACTGTCAGTGGCTTGGGAGGGTATGGATTCCACCCATCAACCTACATAATAAACAACCAACAAGATGTACTCATAACCCTAACTCTTCAGAAATGGTCCCATGAAGATGATTCCCCATGCATTAAAGACATTTGAAATCTGAATATATTTGTGTGGCATGGTGTATCGAGAACTGATTGAGCCTCCCATCTTCTGGTATTTAGTACATATGTTCATAAATTCAATAGCATCTTTGATAAGAGTCAGCCACCAGAGGTCACTTTGAAGAACTTTGGTTGTCGTTCTCTTTCCAGAGTGGTATCCACCAGTTCCAACTTGTGGTAGTGGTTCAAGACACTCATGTGCTCCTCCTCAGGAATGCATCTTCACCAGATATAGTCTGCACCTTCATGAAGTGGATTTGTCCACTTTCAGCTTTGGCCAATCTTAAGGAACTTCCTTAGAAACAAGGTAATTGATGATATTGGCATACCAGGGGAGCAAGGTGAGTGACAAGATCGCTTCATCTGGGAAGGTTTCTGTTATTGGGATCAGGTCCTGCTTAGGAGTCTAACCCTTTGTTAATCTAGAGAGGTGGTCTGCCACCACATTTTTTACTCTAAGTTTATCTCGAATCTCAAGGTCAAACTCTCGAAGTAGAAGGATTGAGCGAAGTAGGAATGACTTTGCATCCTTCTTGCTTTGTAAATATCAGATGGCATAATGACCATTGTACACAATCACTTTTGAACCTAGAAGATGCGACCTTGATTTTTTCAAAGCAAAAATGACAACTAGCAGCTCTTTTTTTGTCTGTGCTTAATTCCTCTAGGCTTCATCAAAGTTCTGCTAGCATTGTGAATAGCAAATGGCCATCCATCTCGTCGTTTTTCTAGCACAGCCCCAATGGCATAGTCTGAAGCATATGTCATGATTTCAAATGGAAGAGAGCAATATGGTGGCTGTAGATGGGAGCCTAGGTGATAATCTCCCTCAACATGTAAAAGGCTTGGAGCACTCTGTCATCTATAATAAATTCAGTGTCCTTGCCTAGGAGCTCTATCAATAGTCGGGAAATCTTGCTGAAATCTTTGATGAACTGTTAGTAAAAACTAACATGCCCTAGGAATGACTGGACTTGTTTTAGATTTATAGGTGGCTCGAGTTTAGAGATGACTTCTACCTTGGTCGGGCCGACCTCCATGCCGTGCTTGGAGAGGACGTGAACCAACAAAATTCTTTTTGTCACCATAAAGTAACTCTTCTCCTATGAGAGTACTAGATTGACTTCACAACATCATTCAAGTACTCGGTATAAAATAGTTCAAGCATTGATCAATGTTATCTCTGTAGACCGAGAAGTTGTCCACGAAGACCTCAAGGTAACTGCCCACCATGTCAACGAAGATGGCCAACATACACCTCTGAAATGTAGAGAGTGCTTTACATAGTTCGAATGACATGCGTTTGAATACGTACGCCCCAACTGGACAGGTGAAGGTGGTCTTATAGGACAATTGCAACATGATTGTATCCAGAGTACCCATCCAAGTAAAAGAAATATTCCTTTACTGTTATTTTTTCAACAATATTATCAATGAATGGCAAAGGGAAATGATATTTCTTGGTTGCCAGGTTCTGGCGTCTATAATCCATGCAGACGTGCTAAGAAGTAGGTACTCTGGTCAGAATCTCCTCCCCCTTATCGTTCATTATGATGGTGATCCTGGATTTCTTGGGAACAACATGCAACTGACATACCCATTTAGAAGCAAAGATGGGATGTAAAAATACTGCATCGCACCACTTCATGATCTCTTTCATCAGAACCTCATGGAGGGTTGGATTCAGTCGTTGTTGAAACTCACAAGAAGGATTGCAATCTTCTTCCAAATAGATATGGTGCGAGCACAATGAAGGGTTTATTCCATGGATATCCAAAATTTTCCAACCTATCTCCTTGTGGTTTCTCTCTAGACACTCGAGCGAGTAAGATTCTTTATCTGTAGTAAACATAGAGTATATGATGACTGGAAACATGTTTTCTTCACCCGCAAGGAAGGCATATTTCATTGATGTTGGTAACAATTTTAACTCAGGGAGAGTTGGGTCAGCTCTGTGGAGACATTAACTAGTGTTGGCTCTCTCTACAATGTATTGTCCACCTTAAATAGTTCTGACTCTGAATGAATGACATATGAGAGATCTTCAAGGAATTCATCTTGCTCTGACATGGATGGTTTGCTTTCATTTAGTTCACCAAACTCATCTAGAAAATCAACAGATACCTCATCATCCAAGATAGCAGGGAATCCAACTATGCTCTCCAGGGGTTCCTCCTTAGATAGGAACTCCTTTGTTTCAATATCATTCAGAAATAAGGATTATATCAGATCTCTGCTAGAAAATCACAATCTTTTGCTGCTTTCTACATCTGCTCACTCTTATCAGACATTGATTATGCAAGTTTGGGCACCTGGATCATTTCAATAAGTACCTTATCATTGCATGAGCGGAAAGTGATCTTTTTAGTATCATAGCCAATTACTATTTCAAAGTTCGAAGGAATTATCATCCCAATATGATAGGGGCAAGCAGAAGGGGTGTTGAGATGTCCATATCAAGTATAATAAAATACACAAGGAATTGCATCCCTTGGATGATAACATTGACATCCTCCCAAATTCCCCTAGGTCGCTTCATTGAGGTGTCTACGAACTACAGAATCATCCTTGTATCCTTGAGCAATCTTAACCAAAATTCTTTGAGTAGCGATGTCAGCATCAGATTAATCGAAGATCCACTATCCAAGAGTATTCTTTCAAACTCATGGTTAAATATTTCACATATGAGGAGTGGAGCTCCCATGTCCTTCTTCTTTCCAGGGAGATTGTTGATTGCATAAACTGAAGCCATGGTGAGGATATGCTTCACTAGTACCTTACATCTAGTTTTGTTTTGTTGACACTTTGTGGTACATGCTTCTTTCAATCCTTTCTTCATTAGAAACATGTACTCCATGGCTTTTAGAAGTACATTTTCAGCATAATTTTTTGCAATAATTTCATGATTCTTAGGTCATACAAAGCATTTTTTTATTTTTTTATGGTTTTTTATTTTAATGCATCAGGAAATGGAATAAACACATCATCATCAAAAACTTGGTTTTCATGCGAAATATTGTTTTTAATTGCAGATTGATGGTTGGGCAAAGTGTAACCCTCTAAAGCCAAAGGTACATCAAAAGCATGAAATTCAGTCGTGTTGACTTGCACAGGAGTTGTTGCTGGTGCTGGTTGCTCCTTTGCTGCATTGGCATGACCTTGGCTGTTATTGCTTGAGTTTTGATTTTTTTTTCATTTTTTGGATTTATTGTTGAAAGGGTTGTGGTGGTAGTGCTTCTTGCTTCTCCTCTTCTGGTTCAGGAACCAACAAGGGCTCAACTACATGTAATGAGGATTCGCCTTCAGAAGCTTGAATTTTCCCTTTGGCAGAAGCAGACGATTGTAGTATTCTACCGCTCCTGAGATAAACAACATTAGATAACATAAACGAATTTATACCTGACTTGGGAGTTTGTGTAATACTATAGTCTACCTGCTCCTTTCTCCTGGAGTTGTTGGAGTTTGCCTCAACTTGTGCCAGAATGATTGTCTTCGCAGCGGTGAGTTCGTCAATCTTTTGGCTCATCTCCTTCATGTTCTGAAATAACTGAGCTAGGCAATCTAGGGTAGAATTCAACGAAGAAGCCTCTGAAGATCCGTTAATCAGAGGAAGCATAAGCTAGTGATACTACAATTGTTGCTGGTATTGTTGAGACTAATGAGAAGGGAATGACTGTTGATTATAACAAGGCGGGAGGGAGTAGTTCTGGTATTGAGAAACTGATTGTTGCTGATGGTAAGATTGGTGGTATGCCGGCTGCTGCTATTGTTGGTGTCTCCAGTTGTTTCCATGCGTGGAGACTGATGGGACTGTTGGTATTGTTGACTCCTCCCACCATGTTGCTGGTTAAGCAATCAGATGGTGGTAATTTGACCCTGATATTGTCCCTGAAGACGGGTCGATTGTTGCTCATTGCCCCAGATACCGTTAACCTCTTGAATTTGTGGAAAGGGTTGAGAGAGTGGCTCGATGATGAACCGCAGTTTCATCATCTTTATTTATTATAATTAACCCCCTTGCTTATTGTTTTGTCAATAAATCTCTGATAGTGTCTAATAATTAACAGAGTCCTTAATAAATTAAAAATCACAAAAAAATGGCAAATCAAAAATCTGTGGTATTTTTAACCTTAAAAATACCCTCCAAAATATTTCGGTTCTTTGTTTGATCTCATCTCTAGTTTTGGTCAACATGAAACTTGTAGATCTCGTCAAGATCTACAACTTTCATGTTTTGAGTTTTCTAAAATTCGGCCATCTAGCCCTTCAAATATCAACTGGAAGATCAGAATAATTTGATTGGGCCACGTGGCCCGTTCTGGATGAGCCACGTGGCCCGCTCCCCTTTGCCTCATCCGCCCGCGTCTCAGCCGTTGGATCTCATTCTAAATCCAACGGTCCCGCCTTTTCCACGCCTTCTTAATCTTCTAGCCATCAGATCTTCCTTCGCCTTCAAATCCGTCCGCTCATTCGCGCCTTGAGCAGAGCACGACACGTGGCGCTTCATAGGCCGCCTGATGGCACCTCAGATCTTCCATCTCCGCCGTTATCCCCTGGATCTGATTCCATCCCTTCGATCAACCCCAAGATGCGATCTCGGCCGCTCAATACTGCCACGCCTTGTGCTCGACACGTGGCAGCTCATCTGCCTTTAATCGCTCCGCCGTTGATCTAATCCTGCCCGTCCTCTCGCGCTTAGCCCTACACCGTTGGATCTCTAGATCCAACGGTCAGGAGCCCGTCGTCAACCTCCAGAGCCTCCTCTTCCCCACGTCTTCCACCTCGCGCAACCCGTCCACCCTTCCCATTTTCGCCAACACCTCTGACCTCTTCTCCGCTCGTCAACCACCGCCTGGTCTTCCCCTAACTTCCCTCTACCCCGCGCATACCTCCACAACCCACGTCGTCTTCCCAGTCGCTCCATATTCCCCTCACAAACCACGACCCCATCACCGGAATCTCCTCCCTCACTCTTCAAATATCTCGCCCCCTCCGACAAATCACGTTGTCCACCTTTACGAGGGAGTTCGCCCAGCCCTCCTCCACCTCCCCGTGACAGGGGGAGGTGGCAGGATTGAGCGAAGACGACGAATCTTCCCGGTGTCGACCCTCCGCCGATCATGGCAGAGCCGCGGTGCTTTCAGCCCGCTCGAGCTGCACGGAATGGTTGCCCGTGTTCAGCGAAGACCAGAGCTCCTCCTCGGAGCTCGAGCCCAAACCATTCACGCCGCCATCGCTCAGGTAAGCCTCCGATCTCCCTTTGCATTTTTTATTTAATTTCACTTAATTATTTAGGCCTCTTCGTTGGCCTTCGACCTCCATTACTCTCCCTACCAGATCCGCCACACTCCCCCCTTCCACGCGCACGCTTCCGCTCATCCTCTCCTTCCTCCATACCTTAAATCCCCTCCGACCCATCTCCTCCGCCCTCGCGGCAGAGGAGCTTCGAGCTCTCCATCTTCTCCGCCCCGATGAGCTTCCACCTCACTTCACACACGCACGCACGTCTTCTGCTACGCCTAGGCTATGCATCTAACATGCAGGTACTCACAAACTCGCACTGGCCGGAGCTTCGCCGGACCTATCTTCGTCACAGTCAGCTGAGACTCCAGCATTCTGATGGCCCGAGCCAAGACGCCAGTCTCCTTCCTCGAGCTCCGATCTTCTTCGACGACTATTAATGGAGCCTCGGGGAGGTCGACAGCAGCCGAGGAAGCGCGGCGGAGGAGGAGCTCCCTCGCCGGAGCTCAAACATCGCCGCCAGTCCTTAGCAAAGGAGAAGAGCAGTCACCGTTGGATGGTCCACCCCCGGTGACCATCCAACGGTCCAGGTGGAGCCACGTCCTCGCCTTCAGCAGCCCTTGGATCATCACGATCCAAGGGCCGACATTCAGCCACGTGTCCTCCCCTGAGCTCCCTCGAGCCGAGCGACCGAGCCTCAGGCTTGGACGCTCCCGAGCCTCCACCGAGCCTGCACCGAGCTTCGAATCATCCGAGCCTGGCCGAAGCTGCTCCGAACCTCTGCCGAGCCTGCCCTTCGTCCGAGCCTAGATAGCACGTGCATCGCACATGCTATTCTGGGTAAATTGCAGAGATGCCCGTATCTTCTCCAGAATTGCAGAATGGTCCTCTTTCACGTGCAGAGCATGTGCACAGTGGGTAAATTACATTGAAACCCTCGCGGGTTTTCCAAATTGCAAAAATACCCCTGTGCGCATGGTCAAATTACAGGGAAGGTCCCGCTACTTAGTTTATTTACTTTTTAGTCCCTCCCAGGGGCCTGTATGCAATTTTATTTTCATGTTTTCTTTCATTTATGCCCTTATCTTTGAACTTGCATATCTTGAGCTACATAGCTCCAATCGAGTTGATTTCAGTTTCGTTTTGAAGCTCTTCTCGTCCTCTTCATTATGGCATGGTTAAATTTCAGATTTGACATTATGAACCGTGATGTATTATTTTATTATCGAAGTGTCTTGATTTCTTCATTTATCATGCCCACTTGCTTAATGAGGGAAGAATGCTTCTTAATGTTAACTCTTTTTAACTCGCATTTTTTTTCTATGACTCAAGTGATTATTTTCGGGCATATCACTAGCTTTGCATGTGCATTCATTTTGCATGATATAAAAAATGTTTAAAAAAATGCATGTTTTATTTTAATTGCATTGTCATGTTGTTGCTTTGACCTATATACCTTGAACTCAACACCTAATTGAATACAATTAAATCCGATTAATACGAGAGAGGCTCGTGTCCCTGAGTTCGACCTTGGTATCTTGCCAAGTAAAAATAAATCTTCGATCACCTCATTTCGATTGACCATCGCATATATCTAAATGAGGTGATCTCTTTGACGACCCGAAACCGGCCCGACTACGATGATGATTCTGAGTGATAAAAACACTCTATTAAAGGGCCGATTTTGCGGCCCGTCAAATGGCGCCGTTGCCGGGGAGTACGGCTCATTTCTTTTATTTTTTTGGATTTTTGTGTGTTTAATTTAGTGTTTCTTTTTATAGGTCAAATGATCATATTTTTTTGCATATAAAATTTTTTCTTCCTTATTTGATATCTAACTAATGTTTTTGTGGCAGGGCCCTTGATGGTCAAGGAGGCGAGGAGCAGGATACTCCCCGCTGCGAGGAGCCGCAGAAGCATGCTTGGAGTCGATAAGAAAGAAAAGAAAAAAAATGTGTCGCATTTATTTTTTATAATAAACTCGTCTTTTACAGCGGTCTTCGATCGAAGACTCACGATTGTAATCAAACGACCGTGGTTGTGTGGGGATCGTCCCCACTTGAGTGTCGACCTAGGATAGGCACGCGGCTCTCCGAGCTCTTTTTAATTTTTCCATAGTTTCTACGTGCTTGATCGTAGGTAGGACACACTAATTTCTAGACGCACATAATCTCGCATCACTTAGATAAAATTGATGAAGATTAATCACCGCTAATAGATGCATGATTAGGTGCGGCTTTTTCGACTTGCATACATGTTGGATTTGATTTTCGAAACGGCCCCAATTTTTTCGCGGCTTTTATCGTCAAATCACTGCATGATTTCTCACTTAGCCTAGATCGCGTTTTTCTTCATCGTATACATGTTTTTCTCGGCTTTCATTTTTCTAGATTGATCACCTAGGATAAATGGAAAAATGGAATGAACGGTAGACGATGATTTTCTGATTGATGTGCTAACCATAATTCAGTGATAACCTAAAATAAAATTGGGACTGTAATTGCAAGTCAACCTAAAATGGAGTAAAATTCGGTTTTGGGAGAGCAACACCCGCGCTTACACAATGATTTTCACTTCACATCTTTTCTTTGCGTAAAAATCAAATATTTTATCACCAATAAAATAGACAAGATAATTGACCAACCTTGGTTGGTTTCATGTGTGAGTTGGTGAAAATAAGGGTTTGCTTGCTTGATTGAGCCTTGTTTGATGTGACACACACCCCAAATCCAAAGACACTCCATTTCATCTCCGAAGATTCAACCGCTCACTTATATATTCATCCCTCTTCTTCGTTCACCTTGGGTCTCTTCCAAAATCAATCTCCATCTTTATACTTAGGCTAATCTCAGCCTAAGTATAGGGGGGACCCAAGTCCCTGTGATTTCCCTACTCATCTTTTCTTGCCTTTATACTTAGGTTATTTCTAACCTAAGTATAGGGGGAGCCCCTCTTAGCTCCCGTATATTCTTCTATATTTAAATGGACCTATGTACTTGTAACATCTAGTGCTATGAGGACATAGCAAAGTTTAAGTATAGGGGGGTATACCGTATATACCGTATATTTACTTTAGCTATAATCTGAAAAATTTTGAAAAATTAAAAACTTTTTGGCTAAGGTAAAATTCATTGGACTAAGAGAACTCAAATGATTTCGCGGCTTTTCGATATTATGTTACACTATTTTATAGAAATATTTTTGAAAATGATTTTTTTGAAAATGTTTTGAAAATTTTCATTTTGTGTTACATGGGTCTTGAAAAATCGCCATCTCTTTTCAAGGGAAGTTGAGTCTAACTTATGTTTTAACTCTCTTATTAAAATCCATAAAAATCAGAAAACCCCTAAAAACCTTTAGGAGCTATTAGTGACTACTAAGCCCAATTAAGAAAGCCGCGTTCAGTGAGGGTTCGCCCTTAGCAGATTGGATGGTTTAGAGGACATCGCGTAAGGCCCCGTCCTCAAGCAACGGGCTTCGGCCTGTACTTACATCCATACTGACTGAATTGTAGCTACTTAATTGAGTTTAGGCAGTTGTTATATCTCTTGAAGTTCAAAAAAAAAAAGTGTCTTGTTTTTGAATGAAGAAGTTGGATCAGTCCTCTACATTTTCACTTTCACCCGGGATCGGATTTGGTCAAGAAGACTTAGCTTTTAGAAGTCTTTGAGATTTTAGGTTAACCAGCCTTAGCCATCAGGGTCTTAGACTTAATCATCCATATTTACCTAGGTTTCTAGATTTGCATGCTATATTCCATGCTTAGTCTCAGACATAAAGAATATGATCAGCACATCACATGCACGACTGCGGTTCTCGATGAGATGAGTTGATTTTTCACCTGAGGGATTGGGATGAGGAAGTCGAATTTGGATTTGATCTAATGATGCTCGAGGATGGGATAAAATCTTTGGAGGCTTCATGAAACCTGAGTGTCAGCAATATTAGCCAGTATGAGAACTTGATTCTTATACTAATCTCTTGATATTGACCTAAGTGCCTGGGTGTGAAAAAATAAATAAAAATGTTGATCAGTGTGCGCCAACTCTTGGTAAAAGCAGTGGAGCTAGCCACCAATTATACAAGTCAATGAAATTCAAAGAAAAGCTCTCATTCCACCAAGTCAAATATCAAAGAGCTTCCACCAAAGGCGAGCGCTCCCAAACTTTTCAAAGTGTCCACTTGGACCACCGCTATTAGGACCAGGAGTCGGGCTTGCACCAAAAAAGGGCTCTGCATCGTAAATGCTACAAGTCTGGGTGTCGAAGGTACGATAGGTACTCAAAAGAGACACACCCCGGTGTACTCCCAGGAAAACAAGTGCAGACGGCTCCAACTTCTCTTGACGGACGCACTGATCAACACCAAAAAAATGTGTTGCGTAAAAAGGCACTAGAGAGAATCCTTGTTCCAATGAGAGGGAGAGAAGAATTGACACAATCCCATGCCCTCCATTCATGGCCTGCCATCTACACTTTCTATGTCTGACAAACTAAAGAGAAGGTGGACTGAATGCAAGATTTGATTTATTCCCTAGTGCTGAGGATTAGGTCCTTAGGAGATTTTCTCGGACCAAGATTTTGGGTGAAGACTTGACTCTACTCTCGAAATTGCAGTCAACACTAAAACATCATATCCTTTAGTTTATATGTATATCAGAGAGAGTCTAGAGAAATAGAGGAATTGGAAGCCTCTTGGTTAAGGCTGGGTTGAACTCTAAAATTTTGGATCTCTGAAGCCGAGTCGACTTGATCAGATTGGATCCTGTATTCATATGCACAAGGGGGTTAATCCAACTTAGTCATTCTTTTTGATGCTCGAGGACGAGCATAGTTTAAGTATAGGGGGGTGATGAACCTCAGTGTCATCATCTTTATTTATTATAATTAACCCCCTTGCTTATTGTTTTGTCAATAAATCTCTGATAGTGTCTAATAATTAACAGAGTCCTTAATAAATTAAAAATCACAAAAAAATGGCAAATCAAAAATCTGTGGTATTTTTAACCTTAAAAATACCCTCCAAAATATTTCGGTTCTTTGTTTGATCTCATCTCCAGTTTTGGTCAACATGAAACTTGTAGATCTCGTCAAGATCTACAACTTTCATGTTTTGAGTTTTCTCAAATTCGGCCATCTAGCCCTTCAAATATCAACTGGAAGATCAGAATAATTTGCATGGGCCACGTGGCCCGTTCTGGATGAGCCACGTGGCCCGCTCCCCTTTGCCTCATCCGCCCGCGTCTCAGCCGTTGGATCTCGTTCTAAATCCAACGGTCCCACCTTTTCCACGCCTTCTTAATCTTCTAGCCATCAGATCTTCCTCCGCCTTCAAATCCGTCCGCTCATTCGCGCCTTGAGCAGAGCACGACACGTGGCGCTTCATAGGCCGCCTGATGGCACCTCAGATCTTCCATCTCCGCCGTTATCCCCTGGATCTGATTCCATCCCTTCGATCAACCCCAAGATGCGATCTCGGCCGCTCAATATTGCCACGCCTTGTGCTTGACACGTGGCAGCTCATCTGCCTTTAATCGCTCCGCCGTTGATCTAATCCTGCCCGTCCTCTCGCGCTTAGCCCTACACCGTTGGATCTCTAGATCCAACGGTCAGGAGCCTGTCGTCAACCTCCAGAGCCTCCTCTTCCCCACGTCTTCCACCTCGCGCAACCCGTCCACCCTTCCCATTTTCGCCAACACCTCTGACCTCTTCTCCGCTCGTCAACCACCGCCTGGTCTTCCCCTAACTTCCCTCTACCCCGCGCATACCTCCACAACCCACGTCGTCTTCCCAGTCGCTCCATATTCCCCTCACAAACCACGACCCCATCACCGGAATCTCTGCCCTCACTCTTTAAATATCTCGCCCCCTCCGACAAATCACGTTGTCCACCTTTACGAGGGAGTTCGCCCAGCCCTCCTCCACCTCCCCGTGACAGGGGGAGGTGGCAGGATTGAGCGAAGACGACGAATCTTC
This sequence comes from Ottelia alismoides, assembly GCA_037367405.1. NCBI lineage: Eukaryota > Viridiplantae > Streptophyta > Magnoliopsida > Alismatales > Hydrocharitaceae > Ottelia > Ottelia alismoides. The sequence continues at coordinate 81,583 of JAZKJV010007571.1, read as the reverse complement.
CCGGTGTCGACCCTCCGCCGATCACGGCAGAGCCGCGGTGCTTTCAGCCCGCTCGAGCTGCACGGAATGGTTGCCCGTGTTCAGCGAAGACCAGAGCTCCTCCTCGGAGCTCGAGCCCAAACCATTCACGCCGCCATCGCTCAGGTAAGCCTCCGATCTCCCTTTGCATTTTTTATTTAATTTCACTTAATTATTTAGGCCTCTTCGTTGGCCTTCGACCTCCATTAATCTCCCTACCAGATCCGCCACACTCCCCCCTTCCACGCGCACGCTTCCGCTCATCCTCTCCTTCCTCCATACCTTAAATCCCCTCCGACCCATCTCCTCCGCCCTCGCGGCGGAGGAGCTTCGAGCTCTCCATCTTCTCCGCCCCGATGAGCTTCCACCTCACTTCACACACGCACGTACGTCTTCTGCTACGCCTCGGCTATGCATCTAACATGCAGGTACTCACAAACTCGCACTGGCCGGAGCTTCGCCGGACCTATCTTCGTCACAGTCGGCTGAGACTCCAGCATTCTGATGGCCCGAGCCAAGACGCCAGTCTCCTTCCTCGTGCTCCGATCTTCTTCGACGACTATTAATGGAGCCTCGGGGAGGTCGACAGCAACCGAGGAAGCGCGGCGGAGGAGGAGCTCCCTCGCCGGAGCTCCAACATCGCCGCCAGTCCTTAGCAAAGGAGAAGAGCAGTCACCGTTGGATGGTCCACCCCCGGTGACCATCCAACGGTCCAGGTGGAGCCACGTCCTCGCCTTCAGCAGCCCTTGGATCATCACGATCCAAGGGCCGACATTCAGCCACGTGTCCTCCCCTGAGCTCCCCCGAGCCGAGCGACCGAGCCTCAGGCTTGGACGCTCCCGAGCCTCCACCGAGCCTGCACCGAGCTTCGAATCATCCGAGCCTGGCCGAAGCTGCTCCGAACCTCTGCCGAGCCTGCCCTTCGTCCGAGCCTAGATAGCACGTGCATCGCACGTGCTATTCTGGGTAAATTGCAGAGATGCCCGTATCTTCTCCAGAATTGCAGAATGGTCCTCTTTCACGTGCAGAGCATGTGCACAGTGGGTAAATTACATTGAAACCCTCGCGGGTTTTCCAAATTGCAAAAATACCCCTGTGCGCATGGTCAAATTACAGGGAAGGTCCCGCTACTTAGTTTATTTACTTTTTAGTCCCTCCCAGGGGCCTGTATGCAATTTTATTTTCATGTTTTCTTTCATTTATGCCCTTATCTTTGAACTTGCATATCTTGAGCTACATAGCTCCAATCGAGTTGATTTCAGTTTCGTTTTGAAGCTCTTCTCGTCCTCTTCATTATGGCATGGTTAAATTTCAGATTTGACATTATGAACCGTGATGTATTATTTTATTATCTAAGTGTCTTGATTTCTTCATTTATCATGCCCACTTGCTTAATGAGGGAAGAATGCTTCTTAATGTTAACTCTTTTTAACTCGCATTTTTTTTCTATGACTCAAGTGATTATTTTCGGGCATATCACTAGCTTTGCATGTGCATTCATTTTGCATGATATAAAAAATGTTTAAAAAAATGCATGTTTTATTTTAATTGCATTGTCATGTTGTTGCTTTGACCTATATACCTAGAACTCAACACCTAATTGAATACAATTAAATCCGATTAATACGAGAGAGGCTCGTGTCCCTGAGTTCGACCTTGGTATCTTGCCAAGTAAAAATAAATCTTCGATCACCTCATTTCGATTGACCATCGCATATATCTAAATGAGGTGATCTCTTTGACGACCCGAAACCGACCCGACTACGATGATGATTCTGAGTGATAAAAACACTCTATTAAAGGGCCGATTTTGCGGCCCGTCACTCGACATATGACTACTGGGGTTTGGGATGGTAAACAACCATCCGTGTCTATGGTGGTTGTTGTTCAAGTGCCTACACATAGTATATGTACTGGACTTGTGGTTGGCAAGAACTCAGCTGAGGCTGGAGTTGCATTGTAGGCTCCTTCTGCTCGTAGGAGTCTAGAGAATGGCTGCCACAAAATTGTGTGCACTGATGGTATTCACCAATAGCTTGAGCTGCTTGGTGATCATGTCTATCTTATCGAAGCTCTTTGTGCTATGTTTGATCATAGCTAGCTTCTCTAGATCATGTGATCGCTTCTCAATGTTGTCTACCTTAGACAGGTGGCAACGAATGATGTTGAGATTTGAGTTCTCACACCTGTCCACTTCATGTGTATCTTCCAGGTTTATAGATTTGCAGAGGATCTGTGATTATATCTGAAAGGAACGTGAGAAGGAGAGTGCATCCCCTCCTTCTATCATCTCCTCAAAAATCTATCACATAACTTCCTCATCTTTATTAAAGTGTGAACCTCAGTATGCGGCATGAACAAAACACTGCTATTTTCTGTGAGCCTCCCAAAGAAATGTTGGACTAAACTAGTCTTAGGGATATCATGGTGGGGACACTTCTCTATTAAATCACTAAAATACTCTCAAGTCTCATTAAAGGACTCTTGTGGTCCCTGGGAGATGCTGGCAATCTTGGACTGCATCAGATTAAGATGACAAAGTGGGTAGTACTTGTGGAGAAAAGTAGATTTCAGTTCCTCCCATGTCGTCGCCACTTTTCTCAAATGATTTATATAGTAAAGTGCCTTGCTATGAAGGGAAAGCGATCATCCTGACTATGCCCAACGGAATGTTGGGGTAGTGCATGGTGCTGCAGATGCGTACTGATTTTTATAGATATTCATTTGAGTTCCCCTTGAAGGAGGGGAGAAGAGAGAGGAGCTTATATTTTAGCTCGAAGTGTCTATGGATCAGAGGAATCTAGATCCACTCAGTGATTTGGCCAGCTCTAGGGTTATAATTTTGCTTCAGCCTAGGCTTGTCTGACCTCTCCTTCCCTCTCCCTCATCTCCGTGAGATCCTTCTACAGAGTGATTATCATTATCATTGCCATGTAAATCATCCTCTCTCCCTCCTCGTGTTTCTCTTTCCTCTAACCTTCTCCTTAAATCATTCAACATCTCTTGGAAGGCAACTAAGGCTAGAGCTTTATCAGTCATCTACTGCTGGATAACCTAGATATATGCCAATAGCTGACTATTTGCTTCATTCTGGTAGGTTCCTTGCTTCATACCCTTATCAATATTTCATTGAAATGGTCCCTTTCCTCCGCCTTGAGGAGCCATCTCAAAGTACGAGTCGTGCTCGGGCTCTTGATTAGGTGATGGATTTACTTTGGGAAATAATACCCGGTCAATTTTCAGAAAAGAAGGAGAAAGTTTGAGATGAGAGTCTGTATCGAACAAATGATTTATTGGTTAAAGGAAGGTAGTGGGAGTGGGAAGTCTGAGACAAGAGTCTTCTCGATCCCCAATTTCGGTTAAGATGGGGGAGTCCAAGGAGAAGTTTTCAAGATCCATACTTACTTCTTAGAGATCACCCTGCATTATTGAAATTGTCGATATTTTGTATTCGATTTATGTGTTCGCAAAATCCGAACAAAATGATACATGATACGATATCTTAGGATAGCAAAAAAATAGATAAGGAGAAATGATTATAGGGAAAAAATAAGAGGATAAGTGAAGATATTAAAGAAGGCTCAAAGTAAACAACCCAAAAAGAAATGTAATAGAAGGATAGAGAAAATGGCACAAGTGCACATGACTGATCTTTGAATCCTAACTAGATCCAGTCAAACACCAGAAAAAATTATGTTCACCAACTCAACATATGTGAATCTGTGAAGGATCGAATGTCTTTATTTTTTTTCAATTTTATTGTTGTTTCAGGAAATATTATAACACTTCCTTATCGACTAGCCTTATAGGAAAGTGAGTACTGCCGGAAAAGTATATTGTACTTCTTCAAATTCCTTTGTATCCCATGATCTACACATTTTTAAATCCTCGATGTCGGGCCTACGGGGCTACACAACCAAAGAAGAAGAGAGGAATCTGATAGGCGGAATCATTACCTCCTTAAAATATGAGGTACTCTGACGCAAGACGATGAGACAAACATACCGGTGAGGGCATGGCCTATGCTCAATAGTTAAGACCAAGTCGGATGTTCTACATAAGGCACGAACACCTTCTCGACAAGGTCCTACTCACTTACATATGATGGAAGCTCCAATACTTCGTCAGTTACAGGTGATAATCGAGGAAACCACAGATTAGGGTTTTTGACTCTATTCCTTAAGGGTCGTGCCTCACTCTATCTGGAATGTACCTGAATACAATGTGGGCTTTCTGAATCCCAAACAGTGATGTCCATTATAAATTTTAATTAGGTCCAAAGTTTATTTAGTAGTCCCTTATTTTATTTTTCAGGTTTTCATTTTTTGAATTTTTTTAGAAATAATCGCCTAATGATAGTTTTGTATTTTCTTTAACCTAAGTGATCAAAAACTGAGGGAGATAACGACAAAGCAATGCAAGGTGACACTAGGATGGAAATCTTACCCTTGTGTTAAAATGATGAATGCTCAGTTATAATACTTATAGTGCATGCTTGCTCTCTCAACAAGATAACAATTAAAAATCTATTCTATATGTAAGCAAGATGGTGAAATTGCCCTAATAAACAATTGCAATTATCGTGAAGAAAAAATTGAGTTTGAGCTAGATCCAGACGTACACTATAGGAGCATGCAAATATTAGTTGTGTGGACCAAGAATACTCAATCAAGCAATCCTAAAAAGCTATGTGTTCAATCATTGAAAACAAATGAAAATAAAGGCAACAAGAAACAAAAGAAAATAAGAGGGAAAATAGGGAGGACAAAGGAGTAGAAGGCGATGAAAACTGTAAGGAATCTGATGAGCCCCCAAGTGGACAATCACTATGTATAATAGGCCTAAGAATTTGAGGGTTGTATTATTACAATAGTAAATAGAGTCTCTCTCATAAAAAAATGAAATGCTAATCTAAAGCTACGTTACACAAGTCTCCAAAGATGGCCAAGTTGTCTCTCTAATTAGCTCGTGAAGAAGGAGCTAATATCCACTTCACTTGGGTACACTAACCCACCTAGGAAAATTTGCCTATCTCCACGGTCCCCCTCGCAATAAAGTCAATAAGAGAGATTTATTAGCACATATAATCAATTATCCAAATAAAATAAAATACATAAAAGTAGAAAATGATAGATGAAAATAACACACAAAATTATCCTAAATGTTGCTCCCTAGAAACTACATCGATTGATGAATGTGAAAGTAGGAGGTGTCTAACACCTGATCTTGGAGGCATGTAGTATCCGACAAGTCAGATCTGGCCATCGTTGTATCGACACATGTATCGGCTCTCAACACTCAACTCAAGCGTGTCAATCAACAAACAATCCACAAAATAATTAAAGAATGAACATAACTGAGATGAAATTTATTATACCTTATAAATAAGTGTGTATAATATATAAGTGTAGGGGTCAAACCATGGAGGAGCAACGTGGATAACCACAAAAATTGAAAAATATGTAGAAAATCAATAAATGTTTTTGTGTATTTTATAGGGTTTTTCTAATTTTTGTCGATTTTAATATTCTTATATTCTTACGAATTTTTATTTAAATTTTTTTCTTTATATTTTATAAATGTTATTTTCTTTTTATATTTTTTTCTAAGTTTTCTCTCTTTTTAATAAGTAATAGGTATATATGTGTAAGTATATATATAATATATATAATATAATTACTATATAGGATATAAATATATAATATACATAAAATCAGAAAAATGCCACTAAGTACAATCCTTTATATTTTTTAAAGGTTTAAAAATATATATAGGAATTTAAAACATTAATAATTATTATAAGTGATTTATAGTATAAATATATAAAAAAATATATAGGATTTTATATTTATAAATATAACTATAAATACACAAAAATAACAAAATATAAAGTTTTGTCTTAATAAATATTTTCCCTCTATTTTGTACTTTTTCTTACATTTTTCTAATTTTAATGGTTTTTTTAATTGATTAAAAATTTCAAAACATGAACTTACACTAATGGGTGGTTTACTTTGAAATTTAAAAATAGATAAATATCTTTTTAATATATAAAAAAAAATTATAGACAAAATTTAGAAATAGAACCAACTACTATTTTGGATTTTTATATAACTTTTCTGACTTTTATTAGGTTTTTGGGTTTTTATTAATATTTAGGAGTTTTTGGTAACATTTTGCAAAAACAAAAGGTCAACAAATCAACTAATCTTAAATGAACACACATGATTTTTTTTTGGAATTTTTCAAAACATTTATAATTTTTTTATGTATTTTTAACTACAAATAGAAGAAAACTTCAATACTTCTACAATTTTAATAATAGGGAAATACTTTTAATTGCCATAATGAAAATATATATGATTTAATCTTGTTCCGAACACTTAAAATATTTTTCCTATGATTTGTAGATACAAAATGTTTTTTTAATAATCAAAATATAATAAATAAAATTACATGTACTAATAGGGATATAAATGCAATTTAACTAAATATACACTGCATTCTAGAATACTTTAAAAAATCTAGGGGTATCCATGTAAAAATTCCTGAAATGTACAATTTAATACGTACCAGCAGGGGTATAATTGCAATATACACAAAGTTGAAGGTCATGGTTGCTAATTTTTCAAAAATATTACCCTGATATTTAAAATCATGGGACTAAAAAATAACACAAACCCACACGGGTGTCCTTATAAAATACCCAGTCCCCTCACACGCATATGCATGTAAGGTGATGTGGATTGTATTAAAGTGCAAATAAAGTAAGGGTAGGGTTCAAAACGTAAATAGTATAAAAACGTTTGAACTACATATGAATGTTTATGGACTAAAAATAAAATACAAAAATATGTGATAGAATATGCAAAATACCCCTCGTACACCAATCAATGATCTAGGTTTGTTTACTTTCCACACGTTGGCCTCTAGACGACCGATGTCACTTCACAGATGACGGGCGAAGATTAGATCTCGCCCATGGTTTTGATGGGTGGACTTGGGGAGATCGGACGACAACTGCTGCACTTGGGAGTGGATCTCGATCAGATGACTAGGAGCATTGCTTGAAGAACATGGAAGAACTCCTAGCTGGGCAAGCTTTGATCCGCACTCCAGATCGACTATGACTACCTGAGAGGCTCCCAGGTTGTTCAAAATGAGGCTGATAATCCTTTGCATCGGCTGGGATGCTCAAAGAGGTTGGGACCCATTGATAGGATCCTAGAGGGCTTGGGAAGGCAAAGCTCCAGAATTACCTTGGTCATGCAAAAATCAACCTAGAAGGGGTCTTCAAGCACTAGAATCTTCAGGGTTAGCATGCAATCGAAAATGCGAAGGTATTGGGCCTGATTTGGGGAAAAAAACATGATGAGATGAGTCTGGGCGGAGGTCTTTGATGTGCGACTGAGGTGAAGACCTTGATCTCATGATCTGTGCAAGATCTGAGGGGATGGATGGGTGATGGAGGTTCAGAAGTGAATATGGAAGATGAAGCGGTTGTCGGCGAGTCGAAATAGTAGCTGGAATGATGGAGAACAATGGTCGGAGCACTTGCTTTAACGAATTATATTTTTTGATATTATGGCATAAGGGGAAGAAGTAATTGAAATAAAGGCTAAATTATCATGTAGCTAGTGCTAGGAACTGAAAAAGCAAAGAAAAAGAGGTTCTTGTACTTGGGGAATATGGAGTAGAGAGCCATCGCTTGAGCAACTTCGGTGCGGCTTGGATATTGCCTCTCCACCTTCTTCTCCATGCCTAGATCTTAAGAGATACACCTATTGTCACTGAGGATGCTCCAGGTGAAGAGAAAAGGGGATGAAGATAGGTCAAGACAAATCAATTTCTAATGGAGGTCGACAGAGAAAATAAATAGCGAGGCGACTTGGATTAGGGTTTGCGAGTGATTAACGCTCCACCATTTGATGAATCACTAGGTGTGAAAGAATATTGAATGAGGAATAGACTCACAGAAGGAATCGATCCCAGAAAATGTAAGCTTTGACTGGGAAAAAATGGAGAAGAGATGAGGTCAGCGTTCTGACATGCCTAGGGTTAGGCACAGGTGCAGTTGACTATTGGGTCAACCAAGACGCGCGCCTGATTGGGCCACGTCAGGTACTAGAGGACAAAACATAAAATAAAATAGAAGTTAAATAGAAATAAAATAGAAAATAATTTTATTATTTTTTTTGCAAAATTAGAAACTTGTTTCTTATTTTATGTATTATGTTTAGGTAATTTTTATTTATTTTTATTGACATATTTACTATATGTTAATTTTTACAAGTAAAATGATATATATAATGCATTTAATTTTTATTTTGTATTTTATTATATTATGCACATATTTTTTTAAATTTATAAATATATTAATTATATATTTGTATAATTTTATTTCATTTTTCGGGATTTATTTATACACTTAAATAAACATAAGTGTGCATAATATAGGCATAGCTTACCTATTTATTATATTGTATTATTTATTTTTATGAATTTTTATTGTTTCTTTTTGTGTTTATAATTTTAATGTTATTCAAATAATATTTATAAATATTTAAAAATATGAAAGAGTAAAAATACAAAGAATGAATTAAATGTAGAAAAATATATAAGTAAAGTATACAGTAGGACCCCAAAAGCTAGATTCTGTATCTTAATTCCAATTTTGATGAAATCATCTTCATTAAATAGATAATATAATTTAGATCACAATAAAGGTGAGTTTGGTCCATTCTGAGTTCATATGGAGAAGATATGGATTTGTGAAGTTCTGTTTGCGGTTTTTTCATCTACGTGTCCCAATCACATTTTACCCTATTTTTATGTAAAATTAATTTTATCTTTTTCTATGTGTTTTTATGTACGTGTTTATGTCAAAAATATTTTTGTTTGAGGTGTAAAAGATTGTGTAGAAATTAATGAAAGTTTCAGCTATATATAATATACATGTCACCTAGGGTTTCTAGATGATAATATCCTTTTATTTGTATTTCTATGCCCTTATCTCCCCCTTATTTATTTCTTGTCGACCAAGTCAATATTGACTCAGTCTTGGGGTTTAGGGTCAATATGTATTTGCAATACATCCTTTATTTTCTTTTCTTTTCTTTACTCATTTATTTTGTATTTAAGTACATATATTAGAGTACTATTTATAGGTAAATGTTAAAGTATCATTTTTGTACAAATTAGCTATATTTTCATGCATTTAAATAAGGTTTAAAGATAAAATAAAGGAATAAAGGATAATTAATGGGTATTCATCATTAGGGGGACAATTGACATCTCATTCTTTAATCGTTGTAGTATAGACTTTTCTATACTCAGTACGGGTTATGTCTTCCTTTTTCTCTTTGATCATCGAGAGGTTAAAGCTCAAGCTAAGTATAGGGGGTCGTACATACAACCATTACTCGTACTTTCATAGTTTCAATAAATATGGCTAATATACTATATGGGTGAAGGTATATGATTAATCAATTGTCAAGAATATACAATAAATAAATGTATGCAAATGGTAAAAAAATCTTTGTAAGTATGGTTAATAAATCATTTAAAAATATTTTGCAAAATAATTTGAAAAATGGTTGTAAATGACTTTAAAAATCTTTTGAAAACCATTTGGAAAACTTGTGTGAATTATTATCAAACCATTGTAAAACCTTTTGTAAATATTTGCAAAATTTTATTTCACTTGTTTGAATAAAATTTTTTAAATTTGCTTTAAAACCTTGTGTGAATTATACCTTTGAAAAATAATTTGCAAAATGATTTCAAAATTTTGTTAATGTTTGAAAAAGAGTTCGTCAAATTATTTAAAAAAATAAAGTTTTCGAAAGTGTTTGTAAAACTATTTTCAAACTTTTTTGAAAAACTTGCAAATAATTATAGCAAACAAAGTTCTTTAATGTTATTGACTTTTATAAATCCCCCTTGTAAATCCTACAACAAATTCTTGTGAATATGCATACACTCCAATGTAAACATATGTGTATACTTCTGTCATTAAACTTTATTGGAACTCCCTAAAAATTTCAAAAATATCTAAACCAATAAAAATCTGCAAAATTTTTCAAAAAGTTGCATAAAAATTTGCAAAACTTTTTCAAAATTCCATAAAAAATCAAATCATAAAAATAACTTCACAAAAATATTTTCCTACATTGTATAACATCCTCATTTTTCAGAATGATAATGATAATTGAACAAGTCTAAATAAGGTCTGAAATTGGAGCTTGGTCTAGACCTTAAATCCACGTAATCAGAGGAACCTGAAGGAATGGAATTGATATGCTTCAGATCACCTTGACTTAATTCATTAGATTCCATGAGATTATGTTCATGAGTCAATTCAATGTTTCTAATAAGAACCTTTCATGCCATCCATACAACTCTTGAGATAGTGGGTTGACTAGAAACCTCACACTTAAAACTTAGCTCAACCCAGATGGATTATTGAAAGATCTTGGAGTCTAAGTTTGGACGATACTAAGACGCTTCGCCAAGGGTGGCTCGGAAACCATTCTTGGCGACTACCAAAATTAGTACTTCAACCAACTTCCTATGGTAGCATGGACTTATAAAGATTGGATATTGGATTGAAATAGTGCTTCGGACGAGGAATGGTCTTCTAGCACAACTTTTTTCAAGACTCCAAAACCTATGTAGACCAAATGATTCTATATCTGTTGGGGCAAAACAAGAATTCAAAGCAATGGAAGTCAAGAAAATATCTAAAAAAAAGCCTACACAAAAAAATCCAAAAATATTGAGCTTTCAGAAAAAAGCATGCTTGTTGGTGAAGATTCACTTACATTGGACGAGCTTCACAAGGGAATGCAACTACACTAGTCCATTTCCACTTCTTTTCCCATTCTTCTCGCATCTCCCCTTTCCGGTTGTGAACTAGAAAGCACCTGACCTTAAAAGAAATTATCCATCACCCCGAGGATGAGTTTGTAGGAGGAGGAGACTCCTTGATAGCTCGTCGATTTGTCTTGGAATAGATAACCCAATCCACACACATGGTACCAATCATTTTAAAGTTGTGAAAATATGCAACTGAAAGGATGGTTCTGTCGAGACTGTGAATTGAATTGCATAGAGTATGATGGAACCTAAGGATTGTGGTTTCAAATTTCTTAACCTTAATGTGGTTCCAAACACATCAAGAATCCAAAGTTTTTAATTGAGCACCAAATTTATTTTATTAAGACACGTTTAAAAGTAAAAAAAACTCCAAGATTTTTCTTTTTTTTTCTTTTTCTTCACTCATAGTCATAAGTTTTTAATTGGGACTAGCAAAGGCAAGTATAGGGGGCGATGAATCTCCATTTCATCAGCTTTCTTCTTTCATTTTTGCCTTAAATCTATATCTCAATGTATCTTTATAGAATTAATTTATACAATATAACATTTAATATATGATAATAAAAATAATACAAGTACATGCATTTAATTCTAAAATAAAAAATAAAAGAAAGAAACGAAAAAAACAATGAAGTGTAAAAGACACTGAGTGACCCTAGGCCCTGAGACCCACTCATCATGATGACTAGGTCGACAAGAAATAAAGTAGGGGGTGATAGGCAGACCAATTGTACAGAATACAACTCAAAAACCCTATTTTATACCTCAAATAAAAAAACCCTCAACATGAACATTGTACATAAAAATACAAAGAAAAATACAAAATTTATTTCAATAAAAAATAATACACGGTGCACTCAGGACACACAGAACAAAAATTCGCAAAGAAAACTTCCCATACTTTTATCCTCCATACATACTCAAAATTCACTACACCTTTATTGTTCACAAAATTAAATTATTTATTTAATGAAGGTAGTTTCATTTAATTTGGAGTTGAGATGCAAAAGTTGGCTCGTGGGTCCCTATTGTACTTTATACATGTAAATAATATTCAAAATATTTATTCTTTGTATTTTTAACTTCCTTTTTTTATATAATTGTAAATATTACTCAAAATGCATTTAACAATAAAAAAATAAAGCACTAAAATATGTTAAAAATGAATAATGTATTAAACTATATAGGTAAACTATAACTATATAATATATGTACACATTTATTTAAGTATATAAATAAAACAAGAAAAATACAATAAAAATATGTAAATATGGGATTAGATAAGTTATAAATATATAAAATACATGAAAATAACAATAAAACGTAAAGTACCTAATAAAAATAAGATACTATAAATACATGTATATATACCTATGTAACTACATATAAATACTAACACCTAATAAATTACCTTGTAAAAATAAATAAAAATCACAATAAAATATTAAATAAAATAATAAACAATTTTTATATAAAACCATCTATTATTTTAAATCTAATTATTAAGTGAATTACTTCCGTGAATTTCCTAGTTGGTCCACGTTGATAAACCAGGAGGCACGAACTGTTGACTACCCAATCAACTATCTGGCCTACCATGCCCCCTTTGTTATACCACCTACCACCACTGCTTTACCAATTTTTCAATGTTGATCCACTACTCAAAGAAGTTTGCTTCCTTAAGTAATCTTTTACATGACATGATCATCCATCACACCCACACTTGTGATCGCTCTTTTTTTAGCAAATCTCGTGCGATCTCGTGACTTGTTTCCTACAAATCCATGTGCATAAATAACCTCCATCACCCCTTTCACTTTTTGATCCTTCTTCTACCTCTATATCCCAAAAGGAATACTTGTTCGAGTCCCTAGTGATAGCAGGCATCACTCACATCCTTCATAGTGCTATTAAGGTGGCTGAGGAAGTGATCCAGGTTTGTCGGAAGGCTTCTCAGACGACCTTCCTTTGCTCCCTCGAATAGCTAGGTATCAGCTCATTTCTTTCCCTTTTCTTTAGCATTTTCATTCTGTAATGTAGTGTAGCCTTTATTTCTCGCATTTATCCCATAACCTAGAGTAATCTTGGGATTTTCAATTGTTGGAGCATCATGCTCCATCTCAAAATCAAGTCTCCCCGACTGTTTCCAACCCGCTCGTCACTCATCCTCGTTCCTCATCATGGTTTTTACAAAACCCAACCCAATAACCCTTGATTCTGCAGGAATCAAGTGAATCAAAGCTCCTTCTTTCGCCCCTTCACCAGAGCTATCTGCCCCTTCATTCAACATTGCTACAAGATTCATCTCCTGGTCGAGGACCAATGCCTCGATCCTGAAAGTCTTTCTGTACAGGAAAAATTCCCGTGCAATGAGCAGGAGAGAGACTACTCAACCCAGCATCACCTCCAGGTGCCTTCGTGTTCCAGGCCCCTTTCGATGGGGTCTGGATCGTTTTAAACCTTCTGCATGAGTATGGTACTTCCATGAGACGATAGAAATCATTGGTAGGCGATTGGTGGCGGGAGATATGTAGAATCAGATATTGAAGCTTGCTGACCACCTGGTCTTGTGGTGTTCTTCATGACACCCCAGGAGTCGTTGGATCGAGAGGAGGTGCCGGGTTCTATCACAACCATCAGATTAGCAGTGAACTGTCGTCCTCCTTGGCCGCATGATCAGCCATGTGGTGCAAGGAGAAGTACTCGATCCGAAGCGTTATTTGGTAAACTTTTAAGTAGCCCCTCACTTCTTTTGTATTTATATTATGGCCTTGTTAATATATTTGTGTAAAAATTGCATCGTATCCCCACGCTTTTTGAGTATTTGCAAAAAGATCCGTGCCAACTCAACCAACGTGGACCCACCCCCACGTTAGGCAAGACATTTTCTAGCGAAGCCCATCCAGTTGCCTTTATTTTTGTTTAGTATTTAAAGTTTGTAATAAGTGTTAACATTTGGCGTAAATTACATGCCAACTCTTGTATTTATTATTAACTGCAAAAATACCCCTTCCAAGCTTGTATTTATTTATTTAATTTTATATTTTTAGTAATCAGCTCCTCCACCTTAAAAATTTTGGGAAAATTGTTGTTGATGCTTAACATGATGTTTGTACATGCCCATATTTTTAGTTAGATTTTTATTGCATTTTCATCTATTAAAAATCAATTAGGAGATATTTATCTTCCATCTACATATGAAAAAACAAAAAATATAAAACCTACTTTAAATTCCAAACAAATAAATATCATATACTGTTATATATTATACTTCCAGACCAAAAATCACAAGAAAATATAAAAGAACAACTCTAAAAATTAACAAACCAAAAAAACCTATAAAAATAAGTAAAACATCTATAAAACTCTAAAAATGTTTTTTATTATATATTTTTATTTATAGTGTATATTATATTTAAAAAATAGTTTTAAGAATTATTTAAATTTTTATCTATTCAAAAGCACAAAACATTCAACCTGATTTTTTTTGATGTAAACATTCAACCTAATTATTATACTCACTACTTTGAACTTTTTAATACTTTAAAAATATGTAAAATTAGAAAAAATATGTAAAAATATTAAAAATAGAGAAAATTTTGAAAAAGACAAAAATATTTTATTTTGTAAATTTCAACTATATATAATTATATTTAAAATTGTTAGATCATATATAGACTATATATATCATATTACCTGTATACTATATAGTATTACTAATTATAAATACCTTATATATATTTAAAATCCTTAAAAAAATAAAAGGACTTTTCTTATATATACTTGGTATATTTCTATATTTTTATTTACCTTATATATTATTTATTATATCCATTGTATCTTTACTACTATTTATATATATATACATAGTTATCTTTAAAAATAAAAAGAACTAAGAAATTGCAAATTTAAAAAGAAAACAAAAATTAAAAAATATATGTAAAAATAAAAAATCCATAAAAATGTTATAATTAAAAAGCCACAAAAAATAAAAAAGCTAAAAAGTACAAAAAATATTATTTTTATTAATTGATTATAATTATACCCATCCACGTTTTCTTCGAGTGGTTCGATCACTAGTAGTTGTCATTGTACATCTTTTGTAGGGTATAATAAATTTCACCATGCATCTTATTCATTGTTTATACTATATTGTGGGTTCATTATTGATGATTGTTTGGTGAAGTTTCGAGAGCCGAGAGATGGTCGATACAGCAATCATCGGTTCTGACTTGTAAGACACCACATGCTCTTGCAAGATCGGACGTGAGACACCTCTCTCCAAAACAATCTGTCAGTAGGAAATCAAGCAGCTTACTGGAATTTGAAACATAGAATGAATAGAAGCATAATTACAGAGTAAAGCAACAATAACTAAAGCAATAACCATCGTGTAAACCTAAGCTACGTAGAACCATCAATGTTAAAAAATAAAAGAGAATTAGCTACATCTAAGGCAGTGTGATTTAATACAAAGATGAATGATAAACATCGAATGAAATGGAGCTAAGTTATATAATGCATCAATAACATCTCCAGCAAAAACCTTGCTATGAATCAAAACTAAAGCAGTTAAAGAATGATAACACATAAGCAGCACCATCAATAACCAAGAAAAGAGTAGCTAGAGCAAAAGATCTATAACAAGACATATCTAGGAGCATTGAAAACCATGGCAGGAACATAGTGATTTACAACAGTAGCGGTAGCTAAAACTCTAACAAGAAATGTCTGAGACATCATCTAATGACATGACAAAGTGTATTAAGGCTAGATATGACATATGCATAGCATTCTACATCTAAAGCATTGTGATGTAAGAGGAAAGATCTCTAACCATGGATAATGATATGCATAGCACGATAGATATATTGAATTAAGTAGATATTTCAGCGTCACCAAATAGGTAATCAAGACATCAATCATTATCAAGAGTATCAATAAAAGTAGGAAATCCACTAACTAAAGGATCTAAGTTACGCTATAAAATGAAAAGGAGCTAAGTTATGGTTTGAAGAAACAACGTATACAACAAAAATCATTTACAAAACAAAGCTAAAGGAGCTGATCTCATAGCATGCAAGAATGCCTCACGAATCAAGAATCCAAGAACTGCAAAAGCAAGAGTCACATGGGTGAATCACACAAACAAAGATAAATAAGATATAGAAGTGGTAGAACCTGGTGAATTAGGCAAAGAAAAAGCTGGGTTAGAATAGAGAATCAAGAAGAGATTTCTTTGATGAGCCCACTTCAAGTTTCTAACTCCAATCTGAGAACTCATAACAAAAACTGCGACAAAGGAGGCATGAAAACCATATCATGCAAGAATAGCACAAGAAAGAGTTGCATGATTAAAATTTGAACAAGAATGCCTGACGATTCTTGATCAACTCCACAAACCGTAGATCCAAATCAGAGTGTAACTCACACACCATGAAAAATTACAAGCAAGAGCAAATTCAGTCCTTACCATGCACCCCACAAAGCCTAGAAAAAGGAAGAGAATGTACAAACAAACAAGCACACGGAACAAGTCACCCAGCACCGTGCGAGTATGGTTAGAGGGACTTCGCAATGGCCTCTTATAGGCCTTGTTGGGGGTAGAGGAAACCCTAGATTCCTTGTCCGATACCATGGCAGAGATGACAACACAAGGGGTGCCAAGGACAACAAGCCTCTATGAAGAGGCTTTATTACAGAGGAGTTGTGAATGTATACCTTCCCCAACAACTCCATTCAATGAGGAATTGACTGATTTCAGTCGCACATGGTAGAGAATATCAAGGAATGACAGTCTTTAACAAAGCAACTACAACTATTAACTAAGAAGGGGAAAAGGAAGGGGAGGGGCCCGAATGGAAATGAGGGAGAAGAAGTTGGCGGGCCGACCATGGGGGTGGGAGGAAGAGGAAGGAGGTGGAATGACATCTCCCCAGCTATTACCATAACAATAACTTCGATAAAGGGCGTGACAATCGAAGGGGAATAATCGTACATTTCCCTCTCTCCCAATTCTACCTTATTCCATGCCCTTATCCTCATACCGGACACACCCTAAGTTTGCTAGGTGTCCCAGGGGGTATCACCCCCTTGAGGTTTGAAGGCACCAATCTTGACGTTAATTTTTCTAAGTATCAATGGTAATTGTTTATGTAATGCCTTTTTATAATCTTAACTCTAACTAAGGCATTTGGGTGTAATCTTTCATTGCACTCTAGAATAACATGAACACAATGAGAGTTATGTGCAAGCATGTCAAATATGCACGACACATTCCCAACCACCACAAATCCTCTCATGGGGTGATTTTATGGTGTTTTTTGTTTGATCGATTTCCACCTTCACATTATTGATTGGATTTGTTGCCCATCCACCTCTTCCCTTACAGGTTGCCAGTATGTATTAAGGCAACAAGGATGCTCCATTATGTATTAGAGCGAAAATGAGAGAAAATGACTATATTATATATTAGTCACATCCTAAGCAACAACGTTTTTTTACATATTTGAGGGAGGTTGTAGAAATTGACGAATAGACACATGACGGTGCGAAGTTGATGAAGTATGTCTCAGCATGGGCTGATTGTATCATGTGATTAAGAAACTACCAAGAGTAAGGGTTATATGTTCATGATTGTCGAGTTTCATACTATAGTGCCTTTTCAAGGCTGGTAACCGAGGTTGTAATAATTCCCATGCTTCAGATTGATTATATATTCCACAATGTGTTCATTAAATACCAATGCCAATACATAATTAAAAAAACTATTATAGGCATCATTAAAATGGAATTTTGGTTGGTTACGTAGGGGTCATCATACTATAGTAGGGTAGCTAGCATGTAGAGGTCTCATCGAAGACCACAACTATGGCTGGAGGAAGGAATCTTCCACATGGAAGTCCTCATGACTCTAAACTAGTTATTGAATCATTTTATTCACCCCTTTATCATATCTCCAAAAGCGATATCAAAGAAATATAGACACTCATAGGAAAAGAAGCACAAATGAAGAGAGATTTTTCCTATATGAGAGGATTCTAACCCATCGACTTATCCTTTCCTTGGTTTACATCGGGAATGACCCTTCCCCACTATAAGGACAATGGGAGAGGGTGTTGATGTACCGCTCTCTACTTATCTTAAAATCATCGAATTAGTTTAGTATAGGAGGTAGAAAATAATCTATCAAAAACCACCTGTTTGATTATGTGTAAATTTTATTTGGTACCTATACTAAGGTCGAACTCATGGACCATTATTCTTTAGTTGATTTGTTTAAACTAATCTAAGTATTTAATTAATTTTAATGTTATTGGTTATGTTAGAAAATGGCACATGGAGAAGGAGTTAGAAATAAACAAAGAAAATGAAATAAAAAAAAGAGAGAGAGAGGTAAAGAAAATGATCTATGAGTTTGTATAATTTATCCTCAAATGTTTATTCAATAATCTCCCAAATAACTCATATATCTAAACAAATCCAAGCTATTGATTGATAAAAACTCAATATTACGATCTAAAGTTTGAGTTCAAACAATCAATTGTTCATAAGATTAATCCACAAAATATTTAAATAGATTTCTAAATTTGTGGCTATAAGTCCTCGAAATGTTAATCCCTCAAGAAATAATCAAAGTAAATCATTGAATAAGCATCAAGAAGCCTCCTCAATTATGCCTATACATAAAATGAAAAATTTTTCTCCGAAATTTAATTGTAAATATATATGTCAAGTCATGCTTGCTTATATCAGTTAGTTCCACCAATAATAATTTAATTGAAGATCCTTTAATACGTTTACAAAACATCTAGAATTATAGAGTGTAAAACATGCTTTAAATTGACAAAAATATGCAAAAATTCGATTTAAAATGTAAATGATACTCAATATTGAAGTTCAGGGAGTAAACACAAAGAATATAATGTTTTATAACATATTAGTGCAAAACAAGGGCTTTCCAATAATTAAGTTAACTCGAAAGGGGTCCTTGATAATTTCCAAAGAACATTGGGTAGATTTGCAATTTTGAAGACCAACCAAGGTTTCTATGCAAATATCCCAAGTGGTCGTTAGAGCGCGTAAGGAGGACCTGAATATAATTACTGGAAGCTAGAGGGGTCTTCTACGAAATGTTCCAGCCCACGCACCTCCTGCACTTGAGGGTTAGGCAGGACGTAAGCTCTGGAGGCGATGGACACATGGCGGAGTGGGGAGTCTCTAGAGGAGCCTCGGGTAGCCCGAGTCTAGAGGCATGGATGATGGCTCAAGCTAGGATCTAGGTCGTCAGAGCTGATGTGATCTGATGATTTAGACAATGCATGGATATGGACAACTGATGATGAACCTGTAAGCATGATCTAACAAGTGATGAAGCTCGATCAGGGGTCGTTGGATGGAGATTCAAGAGCACATGTACTCCATCTTACTTCAGAAGCGATGGCAATGGGGCAGAGCTTCGAATAGCCTTCCTGAGATCCTCCTAGGTTCTGGAGTTTGGCTGATGTGCTTGGGAGCTCGGGATGGTGTTAGCAATGTGAGCCCGAGGCGAACCATTCCTACAATAAATGTTATCTTAATAAATGATTTATCAATAAAAGTTATTGATTATGTTTCACTCCCTTTCTGATATTGAATGAATGAATGCACTATAAGGTCCCTCTGTACAATAAGGGTTATGTACCATGGCCAACTTGATAATCATACAGCTGTTGATTCATTGATTGAATCATAGAGACTGATGCTTGGATGAATATGTAAGGAGTTAGATAGAGGACTCATTGAGCATCATCAAATAATTGACAAGTGATAATCTCCATCATGAGAAGGAGATGGCAATCCTTTCTCAGTAGGCTGATATCTGATCGACCTCTTGATGCAGGTCCTCTGCATGGGAATAATGATTCGGAGGTATCAGATTAGTTGAGTCAATGAGTTGACTTAGCGAGATCGAGATAACCAAAGACCTATGATGAATACTATCACATCTGAAGCAAACATCCTCTGACCAGATACAGATGTATTGCTATATGTCTAAGTGTGTACATTTGGCAGACCAATAGGTTGATGACCTAAACATGGTCTATACACCGGCATGCTGGTGTGCATGTAAGGGCATATGAGTAATACGATCTCTCAAAGGGATCATACAGGTTCACTTGTGAACCGGGAGACATGAGCTCACTCATGAGGTATTGGGACTGACCAAATTCCATGCACTGTCATCATGCTTTAGAAGCATGATATGAATTTGAAGGTAAGATATATGCTTTGAGAAAACATATGATCTGTACCATATCCCAAGGACCAAGATTGAGAAACTTAATGATCATATCATGAAGATGACAGTATAAAAGTGATCTATATCTTCAGAATGATCATGAGTCTTCCAGTATGCAGGATGTACATGTATTAGGAATACCTGAGGGTGATTTGATCATAAACGATTGTATATCATGACGCTTCCATTCCGAGGGAGTGATGATACAGGTCTGGATTTTAGTGACTCCTCTCATTAGAGAAGTAACCTAATCTTAGTCCATATACTGGACATTGATCTGAATGAGATACAGATGCAATGAGAAGATTAGGTTTACGGTCTTGATTTAATCAAGCATCTATGAGAGGTCCATGGGATCTAGATTTGAGATGTGATCTCAATATCCAAGTCACTACACGTGGAACAATACAATCGCCCTGTCCTTATCTCCAAGTATCTGAGGAGAAATAGCATTGTTCTTAAATGGTTTATGAATAATTCCATAATATCTAAGCATTGAGAAATTGATAATTAAATATGATTTAATTATCATTATGTATGCGGAATTATCCAATATAATTAAATGTGATTTAAGTATTATGGATAAGAATTATCTGGATAGTGATATCCAATTATTCATAATATATTATAAATGTGATTTATAATGTATTAGAGAGAGCTAATTATAATTTATATTTGTAGAATAATTATTAATGTGTATTGGATACACATTGTCTAATTAATTGAAAATGTAAATTATATTTTGTTTTGGGTTGTGAATGTGATTCACAGTTTTCCAATGTCAAGATTGCAATATTACCAAAATTAATTGAGAATTTTTTTGGTGAATAAAATCCCAACAAATAGTTGTTGGAAATAAATAAGAGAGAAAATCAAGGAGACATGCAATCTCATGGAAATCCATGGGATTTCCTCCTTTAGGAAAGAGGTGGGCGACACCCAATTCCTATATGGAATGGGTGACCGTCCCCCTTAATGTACATCGAGATGTAATCTCCATGTATATTTTCTCCTTATTTATTTATGTGATTTTCGGATTTATTTGTATTTGATTTTATCAAGTATATTTTAATATAAAATTGTTGGTTTTTACCAACAACAATCTTGACCATTGGATTGACATAAATTAATCTCATCCATTGATTTTATATGTCCCATGGATTGAGATCCACAGATCCCAAAACCCTATAAATAGAGAGGCATACCTTGCTCTCGATTACATGCTATTGTAGCACACATCTCTCTCTCTTTCTTCTCAAACGCTAGCCCTCTCTCTCCCTCTTCTTGGTGGCCGTCCACCATACCCTAGAGGAGAGAATCATCGACGCCCACACCACCGCGCTGCCGCTTCGACGCTCTGCGGTGCTCCGTCTACTTGGAGTGCTTCGCTCACAAAGGAGACGTTCGATCTCGTGCGACGAGATCAGGAGCAACCGTGCTTGAATCAACTTGTTGGATTGCGAGGATAATGCGACTCATCCTCGCGCTCGCAAGCCGTTACTCCGACGATCGGATGTGACATCCATGGTCTCCCGTCAAGGCGAAGGGTTTCGTTGCCAGATATTATATGTGGGAGACGCCTGTCCGAAGTGACATCTCCTGCATATGATCCATTTGGATCGGGCTCGTCGCTTCTCGAAAGAGTAAGGACGTATGCGTAGTGAACCCAATATCGAGTCCTCATATTATTGGGGCGATATTGGATTGCACATAGCGAGTTGTATTCCTATTGATGGTTGGTTCAATAAATGATGGGTCAACATCACCTTAGGGTTGGTGGGCCCGGGTACTAAAGATCGAATTGGGAAATGCAAGTTGGACATGCAAGGCGGAATATATTCCCGCTTCTCTTTATTATAGTCATAAGTTCTCATATTATTGGGATACGACAAAGATGAAGAGGAGATCACAATTCTTGCTTGAGATATACCGGTAAGTATAGTTTGGAGGGAAAGTAGTTAGTAGAAGAAAGAGGTAGAAGTGAATCCAACTGTATATAACATGTGGTCAATTCGGTGTCTTCCAGGTTTTCAAAATTCAATATGTGAAATCCATGATCCACTTTCATAGTTGGACTCTTTATCAGTCTAGAAATGTCATCCTCCTATAAGTTCTCATGACACATCATGAGAGAAGTCTTCTCAGTTGGAGGATACTGCTGAGAACTCGGGATCTTATACTCATCACACCTTGACTCAAGCATGTAATGCTGGGACGAGTATGGTCCATTTGTATGGCATATGTTGGTCGAAGCATCATAAGGTGGAGTCAGTAGACATGGGGTCTGTAAATTGATCGCATGAATCCAATCCTCTATATATGTCGGCTTTCCGAATGGGTGGTATGAAGGTTGGTCAATGTGGGCTTGATTACTATGGTCATTCAAGCCAGGAAGATCATGTAGTGCAGGCCTCTCCATTCGATTTGTTTGGTCGACCATGTTGTACTCTAAGGTCAAGTCAGAATGAGTATAGGACAATTGTTGTCCGGTCCTAACTTGATGTGAGAATGAGGTCTGTGGGGGCAACTAATTCTACCAATCATTCATCTCAGCACTAGATTGGTCGCCGATTTCTTTCTTGATTCCAGAAAGCGGACGAGAATATGGTGAGTCAATCTAGGGTGGATGCGGGTCAGGGGTGTAAGAATGTATTGTAGGTGAGAAGTACGAAGAAGTGGGAAAGTCAGTCAGAGTTCTGACTTCGCGGTCGGGGTTTGGGTATGAGGAGGAATAAGAGGGTTGGGATGATCAGAATATGATCAAAGAAGAGTGACCTAGATATAATGACCAATATTCTGACATATCTGAAGAGAGATGGGAAAATGAAGTAGATCGAGGAAGAAAGCGTGCAAGCGCACCAAATAACACACAAATAGACAAACACAAGAGCAAACCCCAAATTCACCAACAGAACGCTATGAAGGCCGTAAAGGTTCGGCCAAATTATGTTGTTTGTTTTAGTTGGTGATAAATGCAAATTTTGAAAGAGTTAAGGAGCTGTTAGTTGCATGTATTTCCCTAAATATTGGCCCGACTCTTACGACTAGTTGCACCTTATGTATGTAAGTACGGACCGTAAAAATAAGCTACCCATTACTTGAGGACGGAGCCTTACACGTTGTCTTCTAAACCATCCACTCTGCTAAGAAAATCCATACCGTTTATTGGTTGCTTGTATTTCCTCATTGAGAAGTAGCTAATCATTTTTGTATAATCAGTAGTCAATGTGAAAGTCATGGATTGTCTCTATCCTAGTGTTCCTCTTTCTCTCACTTGCAAGTAAATTTAAATAATGACGGTGTTGTTCTCTCGCAAACAAGGGTTAATTTTAGTTAATTTTTGGTCAACTCTGATTAGAAGTCCCAGTTGTAAGTTTGATTTTCACTTAATTAATACACCAAACACGACACACCAAGCAGTCCCTATTTCCATTTAATCTTAAGTTATAAAACCAAGGGAAAGGGAGTCAAGAAAAGCCGATGAAATCAAAAATCAATGATGCATGCCCAGTTCAGAAGACATAGTGATCCTCACGCTCTTCATGCGGGTTGCAAAACAGAATTGAATTTTTACACTATTTAATATTCAAACGAGAAAATCATTCCTAGGCAGGCAGTTCTATTAGCGAGTGATGATTAATTTAATTAGGACTAAAAACTCTATGGTCTAAGTGCACCTCGTTAAATGTAATGTGTGGTCCTAAAGATTATGAGCACAAGAAATAAAAATATTCTAGTAAAAATGATTTAAGAACCGCAAGTGCAAGTCCTATTCTACGTCAATCAACCACACGGCCACGAACGGGTCAAATGTCCAGTCCTAATACACGCGTGAGCTCTCAAACAGGAGACACTATAAAGAGAGAATTGCCTAAATTATTACAACACAATAATCACAAAAATTTAAAAAATTGAAAATTCTCTCAAAAATATTTTAAAATTTCCTCGATCTTCTATAGTCGGCGCGCATCATATCCGTCGACCTACAATGCACTCCATGTTCACTGGGCACTCAGAAGGAAAAATAAATTTATATTAGTGAGATAAAAAATATATAAAAAATGAGAAGAAAAATAATTGGGAGAAAAGAAGAGAAAAAATGGATTAATTAAAAGGTCGCTTGGGGGTTAGACTACCTAAGTGCGAGAAAACCTAAATCTAAATTTTTAAATTAAACCCTAAGTCGTTTGCCTCCCCAACAATAGTGCCATCTGACAAATTAGCCTAAGAGGGTATATCAATCAATACTCATTGTAGCACGACACTCAACCAATTAATCAGAACCGAGAAAAGATCTCCACGAGTAGTGTCTCGACTTAAATTTATATCTCGGGAAAGTCCAGGGTCAAACACAGGGAGGCAAAAGAACAACTTTGGGTTAATTCTGAACACTTAAGTCTAGGTTTCCAATGCGTATTTTTTGTATTTTTTGTATGCAAAATAAATGCGAATGCAAAATACAATTCAATAAAGTTAACAAGAAAGTACACAACTTAGCTAAATTAACTTTAATGTTAAATTAATCAGTTTAACCAAATTATGTTTTTCCTAAAAACCTAATCCAGAGATGAATGCAAAACACATTTTTTTGGCATTTAAGGGTTAAATTGCAATAATGAAAGATGCACATTTTTATGGTATTTTATTCAATTTCCCACAAAAAAAGAATGCAAAAATTATGAAAATTTTAGTGAAAGTTAAACATGATGAAATAAGCATATAGTAATTTTTTGGAATTTTTGAGAATATATGAATTTTTAATGAAAATAGTGTGTTTGAGAGTATCAATTCCTAATAAATCCATATTATCAATTTATCCAGAAAGTGATCTATACTAAAAAGTTATTTTAATGAGAAATCCAAGAGTTGGAATTTTGCAAACTGATGTGTGTGGATTTGATAAAAAAACCATTTACTAAAATCACTCTATAATTTATTTAAGAGACTGGACAATTCCAATTTTGATGAAATTCTGGATAGTAATTAGAACACATTTCAAGGCATCATATACAGTTTTTGAGGAATTTTTAAAGCAACCGTCAATTAAATATGAATTTAAGACCTCACAGTGGGTAAAATAAGAAATTTTTAGCTATTACAATTTTAATTAATTACCCAAAGCTCACATAAATCCAAACAAATAGCCAAATGATAGAGAATTAGTATCTCAACAACATGCTATTTTTTAACTAAATAAAAAATGCAAAAAAGATATCCAAATTAACTCATGAACATAGGGGTATGCGCGCAATTTAGAAAATAAAACTTATAAACAAGCTATGCCTAAGGGCACTTTTACGATACTAGAAACTACATGGGAAAACTATGCAATTTTTACAAGATAAAAAATGAAAGAAGAAGACCTTCATCGTTCCCCTTCAAAGATGGGCCTGTTAGGGTTGGGAGGAGCCCCCTCTCCTGTGTGTGGCGGGGTCGAGGCCGGAGGAGGGTGGTGCTGCTCGGTGATGAAGGAAGGAGGAGCCACAGCTGGAGTTACTCATGGTGGCACGGGTGACAGGGTTCCGAGCGAGGACAACCTGGAGAGTGGTGGCCGGCGTCGATTGAGGAAGGCCGCGTCCTGTTGTGGTGGGTACGGCTAGGGGCGGCGTGTCTGGCGATGGAGTCATGTCCAGTCCTGCCGCGTAGAGGAGAGGTTGTACAAGGCTGGCGTGGAGGCGTAGGTGGCGGCGTTCTTGGCGCAGGAGGCTGACATGGAGGCGTGCGCGTAGGGGCACGTGCTACTGGTAGGGTGGCGAGTGGCTTGGTGGCCGCACACGACGGCGTGGCCTGGAGGTGGCGGTAGAGCCTCCTGCACGAGGATGAAGAAGGGGCGACGGACAATACTGGATTTTTTAATTTTCTTGAATTTTTTTAAAGGAACTGTTGCTTTAATTTATTTTTTTGTTTTTAACAGAGCATAAAAATGATAATGAGAATAAGGACAGGTGGTGTGTGAATGATGATGATGATTGAATGGGGTGATGGTGATTTGGATGTGGTATTAAAAGAAATGAATATGATCAAGACAAAAAATGACATTGGATAATATAAAATAACAAGGGAAATGAGGATGGGAAACTTACCTGAATTTTTGTCGGAAGGCTGAGCACCTACGCTGAAGTCTTGTCGTGGCCTCGAGCATGGGGCGGAGCATGGCGAGGCTGCGTAAGAAATTGGAGGAAACTACGACGTGAAGTGGAGCATCGTGGATCTCTCTAATGGCCGATGAAGGCCGGAGACTCGTCGTCTCTCAACGCCGAAGGTGGAGCTGTCACCTCAGAGCTTTGGCAAGGTCGGAATTATCACCTCTCTTATTTAAGGAATTGGCAGATAAAAAGAAAATGAAGAAGAGGAGATGAATAAAAGAAGAAGAATGGGAAGTTGGAGAAATGGTGGAGTTGAATGTGAGGTTAAAAAAATGGTGGAGTCGAATGTAAGTTGGTGGTAGAATGAAAAGTTAGAGTAAAGAAAGGAAAATAATAAAAATATAAAGAAATTTAAAGTTGGCTACTAAAAAATAAAATAAAATAAAGAGAAAAGAGAGTGGAGAATCTACAAAAGTAAGTCCACAAAAAACAATATGTACATGTTTTTCTACTTTTCTAATTTTATTTTTTTTTTATATTTATAAGAAAAGGTATTTACAAAATAAAAAAATATTAGAAATAAAAAAAATACAAAATGATTTTTTTGGATTTTTTTAGTAGTTAAGAATAGAAAATTAGAAAATGAGATTTTCAAAAATAAAACACAAATTCACTTTACCTTATTTTCAAGGATAAAATATTTTTTGAGATTTTTTAATTATATTATTTACTAAAATATATAATAGAAAAAAGAAAAAGAAATAAATAAAAAAGGGATAGATTTGTACAAAAAATATCAAAGTCACATTTATTGCATTATGTAAAATGTACAACTTGGTCCCAAAACTCAAATTTTGCAAATGAGCTTTGATTTTAATTAAACCACTTTCATTGGATAGATAATTTTCTAACTTGAAGTTTAAAATTGAGTTTGGTGAATTTGGACTTCATACGAAGTGGGATTTTGGCCGAGAAGTTTGACTTTACGGCTTTTTCTCTTTGGGATATAGAGTATTTGTTTGCGATGAAATTTATTTTATATTTTTGTAAACATTTTTATAAATAAGTCAGAGAAAGAATTAACCGAAAAGGAATTGAAATAAACTTACTAGAACTACATAAAGTTTGGGCGATTTACAGGTGAAAAAACTCTATTTTACGGTTTTTTATATTAATTTATTTTGTACAATAATTAGTCTATTTTATTTACAAGAGTCATTTTATTAATTTTATGGATATTAATTTGAGATTTTACAAGTGATTTTGCTAAGATCAATATATTGAGATGATGAATCGCAGATTCACCAGTGGGGATGGATGAGACTTCACATTCTACCTTTTCTTTATGTTTGAAATTATTAGGGTTAGCTTCAACCTGCACTGGGATTGGAGTTTTTTTGGCAGTCCTGTCATCGAGCTTCTGGCTCATCTCAGTAAGGCTTTTCACTAGTTGAGACAAGTAATCGAGGGCATGGTTCACGGGAGCTATCTCGAAGGGTTCACCATGTTGACCAGACTAAGACTGATAACTATGCGCAGGCTGCTGGTTGTTGCTCTGATGATGTTGAGGAGGAGGAAGCTGGTATTGCTGATATGGAGGCATGGAGTACTACTCATGTAAAGCAACCGCATAAGAGTATACAGCTGATGGTACTATGACAACTTTTAAGGTTGATTATGTCTCCAATTATTCTGATATTGCGAAGATTGGTGGTGCTGAGGTTATTGGCTGTGCTGGACATATCTACTACCCTGAGGCTGGTGGTATGGTCGAATAGTAGAAGACCGACCATGTGGTTGCCCACAAGGACATGCCAGCTACGAATCATTGTTCCATACGCTATTCATATCTTGGATTTGGGCTGGTGGTGGGAAGATTGGATCATATGAAGGCTGGAGGTTTAGTTGGTATACCACCAATCACTGCTGTGGCAGGGCCTGTTCGAGAGCCTGCATGTATTACACATGCTGGACTACCAACTGCTATGGACTAGGCTGAGGCTGATGCTACATAGGCTGCTCTTCTTGGGGTCTCAGAAGATGGAGTCTCAGAAGATAGGGTCGCCGATTGGCAAGAATTGATGGTACTCATCAGCAACTTCAGTTGCTTGGTATTCTGATCCAACTTTTCCAGATGCTGAGTTCTCTTTAACATCACTACTAGTTTCTCCAAATCTTGTGATCGTTCAATGATGTCTACCTTGGACAGATGGCCCCTAATGATACTAAGGTTGGTGCATTCATCTCTGTCCGCTTCATGAGATGTTGCCATATGGACAAGCTTGTGGAGGATTTGGGGCTGCCTCTGATATGTACGGGATGAAGAGAGGGTGACCTCTCCTTCGACCATTTCCCCAAATATCTGCCAGACAACATCTTCATCCTTGTTAAAAAGGGATCTACCACATGCAACATCTCCTAGCCTCTGACTCTCAGTAGTCAAGCACCTGAAGAAGTGTTAGACCAAGCCGGTCTTTGGTATATCATGGTGGAGGCATTTCTCTTGCAGATCTTTGAGTCGCTCCCATGCCTCATGAGTAGATTTGTGGGTTGCCTGGGAGAAGTTGCTAATCCACACTTACATTTGGTTGAGCCAATCGAGAGGGTAAAACTTGTGATGGAACACATACTTAAGGTCCTCCCAGGTCGTCATGATCTTCCCTAGAGGGTTGAGCCTGTACAAGGCCTTATCTTGGAGGCAAAAGGGAAACACACTCATCTTGACTACGCTTAATGGAATGTTAGGGTAGTGTGTAGTTCCACAGATGTGGGCAAACTGCTACAGGGAATGTAGGGTTCCTCATTAGTGTTTCCATGAAAGGTGGGAAGAAGAGCAAGGAGTTGAGGCTTGAGATCGAAGTGGGCATGCACCGATGGAATTCATATTCACTCGATCATATAGCTGAGACTGTAAGTCTGTTTCAACATAGGCTTTGGAGCCTCAGGTACTAGTTCCTCTTCCTCTCGGTCATCACATGGTATTTCATTCTCTCTTCCTCCTCCCTGGTGTTCCTCAAATCATTCAACATCTCTTGACTTGCAGTTTAGGCCAGTGCTTTCTCAGTTAAATGTTGTTGGATTGCTTGGATGGATGCGAGCAATTGAGAATTCACTTTATTCTATTCGGGTGCCTGGCCCTACTCTATCTGTGGAGGTTGCTTTCCTTTTCCAGCTGGAGGAGCCATCTCATGGTCTCAATCAATATGATACAAATTCCGGATTGGGATCCAGGTTCTTACTTCAGTCTGCAATATGAAAGGTATCCCAATTCAACTATAAAATTGGGCACTAGCTGACTAGATGGATCTAA
The DNA here is from genome assembly GCA_037367405.1 of Ottelia alismoides. NCBI lineage: Eukaryota > Viridiplantae > Streptophyta > Magnoliopsida > Alismatales > Hydrocharitaceae > Ottelia > Ottelia alismoides. Next base: position 52,011 of record JAZKJV010007571.1, on the reverse strand, counting down.
GATTAGGGTCAATCCTAAATAGTTATGAATGGAGAATTTTATGTGGACTGTAATCGACCTCCATTCACAACAAGCGGTAATGGGACAAGAGTGATCCTGATTTATTAAGGAACTAGGAAGGAAAGAAGACTAGAAGTCTGGAGTTCGGTTTGCAAGATCCGAACCAGGCTCTCAGGAATTACCTCGAATTTATTGAAGATGACAGCTTCATGGAATCGATGTGGGTGTCAGCAGAGTCCCAACTGAACCATCCATGAGTCGACATCTTGGAGGAACAAGAGGAAGATCAATACAGTAAGAAAGATACGATGGTCAACAAGGAATAAAAGGAGTGCAAAATAGTAGAAGTCTCTAAGTGAGCAGGGGGTCAAAGAGAATGAGACATTAAAAAAAGTTGCACAAATGTGCGGGATGTGACCTTTGAACCTTAATTTAGATCCATACAAATACAATAAAAATTAGGTTCAACAACTCAAGACAATGTTAAGCCATAAGAGATCAACTATTTTTATCTTTTCTGGTTTATTCTTGTTTTAGGAAAATATGATAGTGAGTCCTTATCGGAAAACCCTATAGGAGTATGTGTACTACTGGAAAAGTATCCCGTACTTCTTCCACCTCCTTTGTAACATATGCGCTACGTGATTAAAGGTCATTGAACACGTGCCTGGGGGGCTATTCAACCAAAGAATAAGATAGGGGGAGCCGATAGTGGTGAATCCAATACTTTGGACCAAGCTCGCAACAGAATCACCCAGAGCATGCAAGGCCCTACTCGGATGCGAGATGACAAGGCAACCAAACCCGTGAGTGTGTAGCCTAATCTCAATACTTCAAACGGGGTCGATGTTCCAAACAAGGCAGGAACATCATCAACGACCAAGTCTTACACATCCACGACAGAAGCGCGGTACTTCATCGCACCCAAGTGATAATCAAGGCACTACAAAACGAGTTTTTTTGGCTCTAATCATTTGGGATCGCACCTTGCTCTGTCCGGAAGGTACTTGAAAACAATGAGAGCTTTATGAACTCAAAACAATGAAGTCCATTACAGATTTTATATAAGGTCAAAGTTTATTTAGCAGTCCCCTTGTTTTATTTTTTTTGGTTTTCACATTTTTTAAGTATTTTTCAAATAAAACAACCTAACGTTTTTTTGTATTTTCTTTTGATCATAAATGTGATATAAAACATGGGGGAGATAATGGAAAAGTAATGCACATGGACGTGAAAGGGAAATCTCACTCTCATGTCAAATGATGCATGTAAAGTAAGAAGACTCACAATGCTTCCCATCGTTCTCCATGCGAGATGCAAGGTTGAATTGAAATATTTACACTATATGGTGATATTCAAGTGATGAAACCGTCCTAAGCAATACTTGCTATTATCGGGAAGAACCAAAGGCAAACTTCTCAAAAGTGGATCCTAAGTGTCTGGTCTTGGGGACTCCTCATTTCCCGCAACAACGAGTCTTGCAAGCGCTATATGGAGTCTCTCACGGTGCATGGTTCCAAATTCAAGAAGTTTGCAATTAATTATTTGACTGAGTCCAAATGTAAATCACTATAGGTGCATGCTTCTATTAGGTGTTTGGACCTAGATATCGATGCAAGCAAGCCTAAATATAAGGGCTTCAATCACATAAAACAAATGAAAAGAAAGGTGGAAAGCTCAAAACATGAGAAATAAAATAAAATAAAGTAAGAAAACATGAAAAATCGTGACGAGGTCCCCTGGTGAATAGACATCCTGACAATGGAGATCGTTAGATGGAAGCGTCCAAATCCAAAATTATTACAAGTTATTTTAATAAAAATAAAAAGAAAAAACCCTATCACTTACAAATAAAAATAAAATCTAAGCTAGAATATATGCTACAAGTCTCCTTGCTTTGTTTTCTGCCTCTCCTCCTAGCCATGACAAGACGACTAGTCTCTACCAAGCTTGGATGCATCGACCTCCTAAGAAGTTGTCCTCGCATAGCGGGCCCTCGCATAAAACAACACAAAGACATGTATTGGCACATATAATCAAAAATATTTAAACAAAAGTAAGAGAGATAAAAAAGAATCAAGACTACACAATGAACAAACTAAGCTACACTAACATGTTGCCTCCCGAGCAACGGTGCCATTTGATAGAAGGCCTTTTGCATGGGTCTTCTAATCAAACACGACTAACAATCGCTGCTCGACCAAATGTGCCTCTAGTCAACAATCATACCAGAGAAAATTTAAGCGATCAATGTACGTGAGTTAAAATTTATTACAACACTACTATAGATGTGTATATGTGTAAGTATAGTAGAACACATGGAGCAATACATGGTAGCACTAATTACTATTTATAAATAAATAATAAATAATTAATAATGTGTTGTTGGACAATTATTCAATCAGTTAATGAATTAATTAATTAATGTTTTGTGGATTTTAATTAAATGAAAGAATTATATATATATATTTAAATTTTAAATTTCAATATTATTTTTATATTATTCTGATATTTATTTCCTTTTCTTTTTAATATACAATATGGATATATGTGTGTGTGTACAACATGTACAATACATGGGATATATAATATAAAAAATATAATAAATATGCAAAAATCATAATATATAAATAAGTATAGTCATTTTTATTTTTTAAAGGGATTAGAAATAATTACATGGTATTTATAATAAATGTAAACTATATGTATTTGTATATAGGGATATAATAAATATAGGGCATTATAACGATAAATAGATATATAAATCATAAAAAGGTACAAATATTTTTTTAGTTTTTTTATATTTTTTCTAAAGTTTTTGTGATTTTGAAGGATTTTTCTAAATTTTAAGTATTTATAAAGTCCAAAATAGTCAAAAATAGGAACTAATTAAATAGGCTAGATTGTTTCGAGATTTAAAAAACTTAATTAAAGTAAAAAATTCACAAAATAAATTTTAATATGTAATAATATATATATATAATTTGGAGATAAAAATAAATATTTTTGGATTTCTAGAATATTTTTTTATACTTTTTATGTGGATTTTGGAGCTTTTTAATTTTTTTATGTTTTTCTGTTTATTTTTAGAGATTTTTGATTTGAAGGTACTAAATACAATAATAAACAACTATTGTTTTTTTAATTTTTACAAGTGCATTAATATTTTTGGTATTTTTTCTGTTTAGATAGTAAATAAATAGCTACTATTTTATTTTGAATAAGTAATAAAATGCCTCAAAATGCAAAAATAACAAATGCGACATTAAAGTGTATCTTTGTATGCATCTATATTAATTTTTGCGAAATAAAAACCAAACAAGAGTTATTTTTAATAAAAAGAAACATGATACAATAGATGTAGTGACCTGTTGGCAATTAAAAATAAGTTAAAACACATTTAATAACAAAAATACTAAATTTAGGAGCATAGGTACAAAATTTCCAACATATATATATTACAAGTACCAAGCATGGGTATAAATGTAAATTACAGAACATTAAGGTCCATACATGCAAATTTTCCACAAAATATTACACATAATTTATATTTTTTGGCTAAATATAATACAAAAAATTAGAGGGGCATATATGCAAAAATCACCCGCCTCACGTGGGGGTCCACGTGAGGTGAGATAACAAGGACACAAATGCAAACCCCATGAAAGCTTGGGGACCTTACACAATTATTCCATAAGTTTTTACACTACAGAACATATTTTGCAAGACTAAAAATAAAAAAAAGGTTGAGGGGGTTAGGTGATATTACACCCATATCGCGCGTGGACGGATGACCAGGACTGCACCACGAAGGCACACTTAAGTCGATCGGGCGGCTGAGGCGAGGCACCACTTTGTCTAATCTTAATGGCCCAGATTAGATCTGGGCCGTACGTTGAATCCAATGACTCTGAAGGGCAAATGAAGAACATCTCCTTGTCCCCCCTTCATCGGGCATATCTCCTCACTCCAGCCACCTGGGGCTTCGCTGATCGGCTCCTGAGCTTCCTAGAAGCGCTCCGTATCGACTGGTACCAGCAAAAAAGTCCGGGCCTGGTTAGGGAGAGGCCTAGAGCTCAATGAAGGTTGGGGCATCTGGGAGCCTCCTTCTGTTCTGGAATCGACCCTCTTCAGGTCATCTGCATGTCGCACATGTAGGGGGAGACTTAGGGGTTCAAGGGGACTCGCCTCGACCCAAAATGAAGTTGATGCACATGGAAATTGAGGTGAACAGAGTAGCTCCTGTGAAAGGTGAAGGAGGAACTTCGATTCACTGATCCTGAAAGGATCGAGGGGTGGATTCGATGTAGAAAGTGATGGGGAATGAGATGGATGTGGATTGGGGGGTCAGGATGATCAAGAATACGTTAAAACATGGTCGGAGCAGGGAGCTTTGACGATCGAAGATATTGAAATTTATGCTAAATTACTGCTAACCTAACTAAACTAACACTACAACTATACTAGGAATTTAAAGAGCAAGATAAAATGCAAAAAATAACAGCTCGCACCTTGGTATTCTAGGGAATAGGGATCGTCACTGGAGCTGTGAAGCTTTAGTGGTGGTGGACCACCTCTCCTCCTCTTTCTCTTCACTGACACCTCGGGGCACTCAAGCTGTGAACATGAAGCACGCACACACACAGTATTGACATTATATGGCTCATAGAGGGATCAAATCAGGCAAGGAGGGAGTTGGGTTTTATTTATAGACAAGGTGGAGCAAGCTATTTGATCAAAGATTCTGGCTGACTCAAGGAGAGTAGATTGTATCTTTGGCCATGGCATGAATTAAGGGAATCCAATCTCTATAAATCAGGAGACACCATCATGAAGCGAGAAAAATGGAGCAAAACCCTGGTCCTGACAAAATCACAGCTCATGGAAGAGGGGGGGGGGGTTTGACCCAGGTCAACACGAGAAACGATATGGTTGGTCCACGTGGACCAACCGGATAAATGCAAGGCAAAATATGGCTTGTAAAGTGAATACTAATTAGTAAATGAATTAATTAACTTTTGACTATAAAATAAAAAATGTTTATTGTTCTATGTAGTATTTAATTCCTATTTTATTTATTTTTATATGGTTATTATTAGGAGTTAATATTTACAAGTATATATAGGTATATTGACCTATATTTTGTATGTTTTATTTTTATTTTATATTTTGGATTTTATTGTTTTACATACATATTTTATATATTTGTAACTTGTTTTAAATATGCATAAATATATTTTTATTGTATTCTTTGAAGTTATTTGCATATTTAAGTAAATATATGTATTTATTATATAGGTATATGCATATGTAATTCATTTATGTATTTATGTATATTTATTTTAATGTATTATTTATGGTTTTATTTTATTTTATTTATGTACATATACTATAAGTAATATTTACAAAATTATAAAAATATAAAGAATATTTAAAATGAATATTTTATCAGGTATAAATGTATAATAGGGGTCCAAAACCTAACTTTTGCATCTTAGCTCTAAATTAAGTGAAACCACCTTCATTAAAAAGCTAATGAAGTGTTATATACAATTAAAGTGATTTTGATGAATTGTGAGTTCATATGGAGAAGATATGGGTCTGGAACTTTTGTATTTTGGATTCTTATTTTGGGTGTATCATGCACATTGTGCATTATTTTTCTATGAAATGAATTTTGTATTTTTCTATACATTTATATAACTTTCATGTACAATGTTTATTGATTTGAGTTATAAATAATAAAGAATATAATAGGTCTAAAAATGAGTTATTAAAGAATAAAACTTAGGATTTTTATCGTGTTTATTCACCCTTATCTCCCTACTTTATTCCTTATCGACCCAGTCATCGTGATGCCTGGATCTCAGGTTTTGGAGTCATAAAATACCTTCGACACTTTATTTCTTTTATTTTCTTCCTTTATTCTTTTATTTTGGCTTTAAATATGATACTTTATACAATAAATACAGAATAAATAATGAATGGTTATTATGTACAAATTAATGCTATTTTCATGCATTTATCTAGGGATTAAAGGACAAAATGAAAGAATAAAGGTTATGAAATGGAGATTCATCCAGTGCGGAGGGATCTTTACACTAACAAACAAACACAATACAAACCCCCGATTCAGTAACTGAATATAATGTGAGGACCGTGAGAGTTCGATCTTTTATCTTTTCAATTTTAAGTTTAGTGAATCTACAAGAAGTTACTTACTACCAAGCACATAGGGTAAGTTGCCGTTATCGCCCAGCGTACGTTCTCAGTCCTCCCCAATCAATGGAACTATCTGCTTAGGCTTCCAGGTTCAATATCAAGCCCAAAGGGAGAAAGGAAAATGAGCACACCAAAATGATTTTTTAACGACTGAGGCAAGTGCTTGCATCTCAACCATTCACCACAGAAATGTATAAAGGAGCATAGGGCCCAAGTCCAAGGATTTGGACTCTATCCTTATGGTTGCGTCCTCACCCATTCTATATGGAGGTACGTACCTGCAAACAATGAGGGGGTTACTCTCACAAAACAATGAATGATCTGTCCTTATGTTTAATTTTAGGGTCGAGTGAAAATTAACAGTCCCTTATTTAATTCAGTTATCATTTTTTTTGGATTTTTCAAAGAACTAATTTAACGAATTTTCCAATTCCTTCATTTCTTTACTGAGAAAAAACAAGGGAGGAGATCGGAAAAGCTGATGTGACAGAAATCAATGATTCATGCACGAGATAGAAATGCGTACCTTGCTCTAGTAGACTACATGCAAAATGATCCTCGCATAAAAATAAATACAGAAATATAAACTAACATGAATGATGTATGAGAATCGTCCTAAGAAGTAACTTCTATTGGCTGGCAAGAACTAATTAATTTTACTAAGTCCAATCCTACAATCTAGTCTATAGGAACATATATTCTTTTAAGGGCTTTGAACCTAATCGATTAATGGCTGACCCAAGAAAATAGAACCTACTTCTAAGGGCTCAAATACATAAAATTGCAGAAACAAATAAAAATAAAAAGCGATGAAAACAAAAATCGGTGAGGTCCCCCAATGCACCAACAATTTGTGAAATAGCCCCCGCACACACAATGGTATATCATTGCCTTAGAAAAATAGAAAATAGGCAAGTGCCAAAAGAATAATTACAACTTTTTACAAGAATAATGATGCAAATAAAAGTCTAAAAAGAAAGCAAAAAATGTATGCGCAAAATTCTGTAAAATCTTCCAAGTCTTCTGCTTCTTCCTCCTACGCTCTCCTACTGCTCAATGATGAAACGAGCTACCTCCACTTTACCCGGGTGTACTGGCTTTCTTAGGAAATGTCACCCTTGCGAGCTCGGCCCTCGCAAGAAAGAGAGAAACAAAAGCGATGTCAGATCACAATTATGAAAAATAGAGAAAAAATAAAAGAAGAAAATAAGTTTGAAAATATAGGCAAAAAAGAAAACAAAGACAAAAAAGTGGATATGAGGCAAAATGAAGAAGAGCAAGTAAAAGATATCTCAATTGAATCCCTAAGTCTGATCTTGGGGAGCTTTTAAGGTCTAACAAATCGGATCCTGCAAGCACTATGTAAGCTCCCTCACGGCATGCGATATTCAATATGAGTACCCACTCCTGAATAAAGTGCGGATCCACAACAATATGTATACAAAAAAGAGATAAATAATTGATAGAAAGTATGTATAGACAGAAAATAAAGACAGAATTATAAACAAGACGACAAGATAGGAAATGGCAAAAATTTAGATAAGAGGAAACGAAAAGAAACAAGTATATACACAATCCAAGAATATCAAGCTATACAAAGGAAAACCTAGCTACTCTCGTCGTGCCTCCTCGGCAACATCACCATTTGTTGAACACAACTCTTTAGGGTTTTAACTTAATTGAATTAATTACAATGTGAAACTTCGTCACAACCCAAAGAAGAATCAAATAAAAATAATTAAAGAACTCTCCAGACAAAAATAATAAAGAAAAGTGAGAAAGAGTATTTTGCTATTAATTTACCTGTATAGCATACATGATCGAACTCAGGGAGGCTATGGAAAATGAAAGGGTTATTAAATTAATGAAAAATTAATGAAATAAAAGAAGTAATTCTATGCACACTACTCTCGGCTTTTTTGGAATTTGTCTTTTTAATTTTTATTTTGGGTTAAATGGGGCTACCCCCTGGGGGGAGCTAACTTGGCTCCCCTGCCCTATTTCGCCCGGTTTTTTTATTTTTTATTTGAAAATTTCTTCCGTGTAATTTCATCACTATATCCCTATACTATGTCAATAAAGTTTCGTACAAAACAGAGACTCCTACAGCCTCCATTCAGACAGTCATTTTTTAACGGTAACAGAATTGCTAAAAACGACCTCGTCTGGATGGAGTCCGTAGGAGTCTCTGTATCGCACGAAATTTTAATGACATAATATAGGATATATTGATGAAAATCCACGGAAGAAAATTCAAAAATAAAATAAAATAAAATAAAAAACCCGGGCCGAATGGGACGGGGGGAGCCAAGTTAGCTCCCCCCATGGGGGCAGCCCCATTTTACCCTTTTATTTTTTAATGCTTTTCTGATTGTATATTTTTTATTTTTTAAATATTGCAAACTTTTTATAATTTTGAAATTAAAGGAAAACAAAAAACAAATAAAATAAATAAGATAAAAGAAGGTATGCAAGATTTTTTATTTTTTAAATATAGAAAAATATTCAAAAATTACAAATAAATTCTTTTTGTATTTTTGATGTTTTTCTAGTGTTTTTGTGATTTTTTGAGAGTTTTTGGATTTTTAGGATTTAAAAAAAACATGAAATTAAGCGAATAGTAAATGCAACAAAGGTTTTCTGATTTTCAAAATATAAAATAAACTCAAAAATTTAGAAATTACCATAAAGAGAAAGATGAAATTTTAAATTTTCCAGAAAGTATTTTTATGAAAAGTTTGGGATTTTCAACGTTTCTATGATTTTTTAGTATTTTGGAGTTTTGCAATTTTTTTGGTTTTTATAAAGAATTATCATGTGAAATTTATATTGAAATTAAAACAAGTCAAAATCGATATATAGGATTTTTTGGAGTTTTAAAAAAGTTTTTATATTTTTTTATTGATTTTCTAATGCTAACTAGAAGGAATTTAAGTTTTTTTTTAAAAATAATGAAATTAATTAAAAAGCAAAACCAATGTTACTATGAATAAAAGAGATTAGCAGGAGTCGGAGGTAATTTCAATGGATTTTTTAATGATAGTTAGCTATTTATTAAGTCAAATCAAACAAAATAAAATGTAGACTCAGAGGGACCAAAGTGCAAAAAAGTTATTTATAGGACCATAAAAATAACAAATAAAAAAGTGTAGGGTGAAAAGTGCAATTTTCTAAGAAATGTGCATGCAGTGTGTGTGAGTCATGCTGGCACGTATATTAATGCTAATATTTAATTTCAGAGGACTAGATGATAACACATAAATGCAAGACTTTTATCGCAATTTTCGTAAAGGCACGTGCAATGCATGCATTTATGTTCAAATAGGACTTGAATGCAAATAGAAAATGTCCCTGGAAAAATATGCAATTATTCACAAAATGCACAATGCAACATTTGTCCTATTAAGGACTTATTTAGAAAATAAGAAACGATCAGAGGTTTGAGTGCAAAAGTTCTACCGATCGACATGGTGGAAAGGACAGTGGAGAAGCTATGTAGCTCTGATCAGATGGCTAAGTTTGATTCGCTTGGATGGCAAAGATCTGATCTTGGAAGCTCGATCAACGACAGAGTTTTGGGGCTTTCTCAACGACCGCAATTCAATCTGGCATGAAAGTTCTTGATCGGACATCACTAGGGAGCACTGGAAGAACATGAAGAAGGGCTACTCTAGCGAGTTTCGATCGGCTAAATCTCAGCCAACCTCCACCTAATTCATTTCTTGAAGCATGATCCACTTTCTTGTGACTCTCCTCTATCGATCAGATACGACAATGAAGCTCGACGATGGCTGATAAAGGATCTGGCGATTCAGGAGGTCTGCAGCTCCAGGTAGACCCCCAAGTCCTGCTTCATGCTTCCAAATATGCTCCTCGATCCCGCAAAAGACTCAATGCTCAGAGATGTAACTTCAACGCTCTTATTAACACAAAAACACAAACAAAATGGGAAGGAATGAAGACTCCAACGGAGGGCGACCGGAAAGGGAGTTAATATCCAAATCCAAGGTACTCTTGAGGTGATCAAGGTATGAGGAGAAAGTTGGGTGATGTTTTATCAAGGTTCAGTTGATAAAATGGATGGTCGGAGCACCTCTGATCAGGAAGATTGGGGGAAGATATGGAGGATCGGAGATAAGCTAACAGACTGAAATTAAATGCAAATTCAAATGTAAAAGTAAAAGAAAATATAGCTAAAGTACCTATGGGTGGTCAGAAGATAGTTATGGTCTCGATCTGTGGTGTAGAACAGAGAAGCTTGACTTCTCTGACAGTGTGTGGCAACGTGCTTGGATCTCACCTCCGAGCAAGTCTCACACACTCCTGATTATGCAGATCACCGTGGTATCACCTAGGCTCTCTACAGGGATCGATCTCGGGCACAAAATCTAGTCGAAAATGGATCAAGATGAGAAAATGGAGATCTCTATGTATAAATGGAGATCTCTATAGTGTTTTGAATTTTGAAAATTGCGCAATCCAAGGCAAGAAGAGGGGAAGTGATGATCTGTCGATGGAGTCAGTCATTAGGGCTAAAAGCTTAGAGAAGATGTCGAGGGCGTTAATGACCAGAGCATGTGAGGGAATGAGGAGAAATTTGGTCAGTGAGCGAGGTGTGCAGGGGAAGGCAGGGATTGGGGAGTTGACCTGGGTCAACAGACCCGGGTTCAACCTATCAGAGAGCACCTAGCTACAGGACAAACCACTATGAGACAAAAAAGCAAGAAAAATGAGAAGTAGTTCAAAATAAAATCAAAAATAAATTCAAATAATTTTTTTTAAAAATGTTATTAATAAATTTAGCTTATTAATGGTGATTTTTTATCATTTAAATAAAATATATACAAGGGTAAAAAATAAAATCTTATATTTAGAGGTACACATACTTATATAAACAAAACCATGATTTTTAATATATTATTTATACAAATATACACATACTTTTATAATTTATTATTTCACAATTTTGTATAAGGATTTTCATGATATTTTTATTTTATTTTTATGAAATAATATATTAGGTCAAATAAGTATGGGTATTTACAATATATATAGCAGTATATGTACACTATCTATAACATTTTATTTTGGTTTATTTTTGATTTTGTGACTTTTATTAGTATTTTATATAAGTCTAATACATAAATACAAATAATTAGAAATATAATATATACAAAAAATATGAGGAAAATATAAATTTAATATGCTACACATAGGCACATTATACAATAGTACCCCAAAAAGGCCCATTTCACATCTTAACTCTGATTTTTTATGAAACCATTTTCAGTTTAACGATTATTTAATTTGGAGTACAATGAAAGTGAGTTTGGTTAATTTTGAGTTTTTGGGAGAAGATATTGATCTAACAATTGAGCTTGGTGGCTTTTTCAAAGAGCTATTATTTTCAAACTGTACAATGGTTCTTCTTGTAAATTTTTTTAATATTTACAGCTTATTTTTATGTAGATGTCCTACGAGGAAAATATTTTTATTTGAGGTGATATTATTGATGAATAAATTAGTGTAAGGACTCTGTATTATATACAATAGTGTACAAGTGATGAATATACACAAGTGGAGATTTATTTTATGAATTTTCTTTTATTTAAGCCTTATCTCCCCCTACTTTATTCCTAGTCGATCAGGTCAAGTCTTCACCTTCTATCGGGGTTAGAGTTAACTTGTATTTATTTCATATATACAGTCTTTTGTTTTCTTTATTTTTCCTTTATTTATTTATTAGTTTATTTTAGGTTAAAATATTGATAAACATATAATATACACAAGAATGAGGATTAGTAAAATTAGAGATTTATTGACATTTGCATGTGTTTTATAAGGAATTTTAAGCTAAAATAAATGAATAAGGATGATGAAATGTAGATTCATCAGTAGACCATTGTGCCACCTCGCGAGTCAGGTATAAATTGTTTTATGTTATCTAATGATCTGAATCTTGGGAGAGGTAGGACACTACAACCGACTGCTACAACTAAGGATAAAAATAAAGCTTCCATGTGTGATTCTTCATCACTATCGACCAATCTCACATAGAGCTCATGAACTAATGAGGAAGGAGGAGTAACACTAGCACAAAAAAATAAAAAATGAAGGAAAATAAAAATAAATAATCAATAACAACCAAGTTCGAGACGTTGCATCCAAGGAGAGGCCAGCACTAATAACCGATCCCGTGTAAGCCGACGCGGTCGAGTTTCCTGTTTTTACTTTCCTTCATGTATTGGATTATTGTACTATTTCTAATCATCCAATTGTACAAGATGAAACTTTTAGCAATGAAAATGTTGTTTTTGATGATACTCACATTCCATTTCCATATGCAATAAATAAAAATTGTCAAAAATTAAAAACAACCTTGTATGATCCATGCATTGTGGAGATATTGCAAAATATTATGCTTGAAATGCCTTTTTTAAAGGACATGGAGTACATGCCCGTCATGAAGAAAGGATTAACGGAGACATGTGAAATTAAGTGTCGTAGAAGAGGACACAAGAAACTAGTCAAAGACATTCTTACCATGGCGACTATCAATGCTACCAATAACCTTCCAAGCAAGAAGAAGGATACAGGAGTTCCTCTCAACATATGCAAGATGCTCAACCAAGAGTTTGAATGAACACTACTTGATAGCGGATCAATAATCAATCCGATACCTACGTCACTACTCAAAAATTTGGATTAGGACCACTGAAGTCAACAAGAATGATTATGCAATTCACAGACACATCAATGAAACGGTCAAGGGGATTTTGGAGGATGTCATCGTCACAATTCAAGGGATGAATTTCCATGTGGACTTCATTGTTTTAGATATGTACACCTCAACACCCTTGTTTCATACCCTGCTTATATTCAGATGGTCGTTCCTTTGAACAACCAAAGTAGTAGTTGACTATGACACCGAAATGATCACAGAGTCTGCATTAGATGAGAGTGAGCACATGCAGAATGAGACCGTATCATAGAGTCCGTATCATAGAGTCCGTATAAGGTCCTGATTGAAACAATCCAAGTACCGAAATTGATAGAGTCTGTATCAGATGAGAGTGAGCACATGCGGAAGGAGACAAAAGACTACGATTTTCTCGCAAGATCAGAGACACTACATTATTCTTGTATGATGTTGAGACCCAAGAATTACTCTCTAAGGAGGAGTGCCTGGAAAGCACAATCGATCCTTGAAGATGTGTTGTTTGCTGATGAGCTAACTGAGCTATTTGAAATCAACCCATCCATGTCAGAGCTAGATGAATTCCTTACAAATCTTTCTGATATCTTGTGTTTAGAGATAGAGATAATAAAGGTGGATAACATACATTCGACAGATCTAACACCGACCAAAATTGCTGAAGTCACTATTGAGCTGATTCAGATCCTACCAAAGCTTAAACAATTTTCTCATCACTGAAGTATGCCTTCCTTGGTGGTGATCCAAATATGTTCTAGTCATCACAACTCTCAGCTGACTAATGACTAAGAATATTACTTTCTCGAGTTTTAGAAGAAACCGCAAGGCAATTTGGCTGGAAGATTATCGATCACCATGGGACAAACCCTTCTATATGATCGCATCACATCTACTTGGAAGATGACTACAGGTCTTCACACAAATTCTAGTGTCGGCTGAACCCTAACCTCTAAGATGTCATGATGAAAGAAGACATGAAGTGGTGCGATGCATGCTTTATCTATCCCATCTCAGACTCAAAGTATATAAGTCTGTTACATGCGATACCTAAGAAATATGGAATCACTATTGTAACGAACGACAATGGAGAGGAAATTCGACCAGAGCACCTACAGCCTGATGCGTCTGTGTGGATCTCCAATGCCTAACCTGGTCAACCAAGAAAAATCATTTCACATTGTCATCATTGACCAGATAGTTGAAAGACTTGCTACAAAGGAATACATTTGTTTCTTAGATGGGTACTCTAGACATAATCAGGTTGCAATAGCCTCTAAAGACCAAGAGAAGACTACCTTCACTTGTTCATTTGGGACGTATGCCTTCAGAGAATTATCGTTCGGATTGTGTAACGCCCTTGCTACATTTCCGAGATGTATGCTTTCCATATCCATTAACATGGTGGGCAGTTTTCTTGAGGTATTCATGGATGACTTCTCAATCTACAAATATAACTTCGATATCTGACATATCTAGTCTGAGTACTTCAACGATGTTGTGAAGTGAATTTGGTATACTCATGGGAGAAGAGTCACTTTATGGTGACTGAGGGAATCGTGTTAGGCCATGTCGTCTCCAAGCGAGGCGTGGAGGTTGACCTATCCAAAGTGGAAGTAATCTCGAAGCTTGAGCCACCTACTACATTGAAACAAGTCTGATCATTTCTGGGTTATGCCCATTTTTACCAGAGATTCATCAAAGATTTTAGCAAGAATTCCTAACCATTGATGGAGCTTCATTACGGGGAAATTGATTTAATAGATGATAAATTGGTCCATGCCTTCAATCATATAAAAGAAATAGTTATTCAAGCTCCTGTCTTAAAACCATCAGATTGGTCTCTTCCATTCGAGATCATGACAAACACTTTTGATTATGCCATTAGGGTTGTTCTTGGACAAAGATAGGATGCATGGCAATTTTTGATTTATTATGGTAGCATAACACTGGGTGAAGCCTGGAGAAATCATATAGTCACAAAGAAAGAGTTGTTAGTAGTCATGTTTGCACTGGATAAGTTTAGATCACATTTGCTTGGGTCAAAAGTCATTGTATATACTGACCACTCTTCCATCTAATATTTGCAAAACAAGAAGGATGATAAATCAATACTACTTCGTTGGATCATTCTAGTATAAGAGTTTGATTTGGAAATATGTGATACACATGGAGTCAAAAATGTAATGGCAGATCACCTTTCTAGGATTGTAGAGACAAATACTCTTGAGCATGCCATTTTACTGATCACTAAAACTTTCCCAAAAGAGGATATTATTTCTATTGCCCTTTTTCCATGGTATGTTAATATTGTGAACTATCTTGTATACAAGAATGTCTCGCAAGATTGGCTGAAGCAGAAAATGGATAAGTTCTTGTTCGAGATTCATTTTTATCCATGGCAAGATCCGTACTTATTCTGTGAGGGTGCAAATTGTATCTGGAGAAGGTGCATTCCTGAGGAAGAGTACACAAGTGTACTGGAACATTATCATAGGCTAGAGTCTAGTGGAGAATTCTGGGGAGCGTACGACAACATAAGTACTTCAATGTGACCTTTGATGGCCGATTATTTTTAAGGATGCTACTACTTACATCAAAGGCTGCACTAACTATCAGAAGATGGGCAACACTATCAGCTCTAGAGACATAATGCATCTCAAGTACATTCAGATATCAAATGTTTTTGATTCTTGTGGCATTGACTTCATGGGCCCGTTTCCTAACAGCCAGGGTTATGACTAAATCCTACTTGCTGTAGGTTATGTCAGTGAATGGATGGAGGCTATCCCCCCTCAATCCACATACAACCATACAGTTTGTCGCTTTCTCAAAGATTATATCATCTCGCGTTTTGAGATTCCTAAGATCCTCATATTAGACGGAGGAAGCCACTTTATAAATAAAGAAGTCAAGAAGCTGACAAAGGAGTACGACATTAAACACCGTGTCACATCTCCTTACCACCTGCAGACTAATGGTTTGGGTTTCTAATAGGTAGATCAAGACGATTCTGCAGAAAGTTGTATGTCCTAATAGAAAGAACTGCTTGAAAAATCCCATATTTATCATCAACATTTACCATAGTTATCTCTCTTGCTTAAGTTAATCACAAAGATTCAGTAGCAAATAACACTAATTACTAATTTATATGTTGTTTATAATTGACATACTTATTGTATATTATTATACCTAGTATAGTACAATATTTTATGTATTTATTCCTCATTAAAAATAAAATAAAATTATAATAAAATTATGCATAAATAAAGTAACATAAAATAAATAAAAAACCCATAAAAATAATAAAAAGAAAATTATAAGAAAATTGTTTTATAAGTTTTTAATTTGTACTTAATTTTTATCTCTATATAGATGACCTCTGATCACCTTGACTTCTACATGAAAGTCATGGATCTCATCGAGATCTATGGCTTTCATGTTCACCATTTTCCAAATCCGATTCTAATCATTTATTACTGAATTTATCTTATTTCTATCATTTATCTTAATTCTTATTGGGCCATGTGGCACCTCCACATCTGCCCATATGGCCCTGCCTCTTTACTCTAGTTTGCCTCAATCTGGACCATTGGATCTTAATCCAATGACCCAGACGTCATCATAAACCTCCACCCCCCTTTCCAATAGTCGCAACTCTTCACGACACTTCAACTTCTCACCATTTTCTCACCAACCTCCGGTAAATTCTCTCTCTACCACTGCCTCCATTCTCTACTTTATCCTATCCTAATCCTCACCCATCCCCTAGAACTACCCAACTTCCCCTCTCCTAGTAGGTGGTGGTTGAACCACCACCTTTCTTTGCCAATTTCCAAACAAATTCCACCTTCAAAACCTCTGCTATGGTCTTCTGCAACTGGATATGCCCCTTGCATAACCAACTCCCGAGCTTTACCCTTCCTCCAATGATAGTGAGAGCCGAAGAGCGAGATGCGACGATAGAAGATTTAGTCTAGTGAGATCCATGAGTATTGTCTCATGCTGCAACCATCGATCACGCTGCTCGGGCTTCAATCTCTTGCCAAGATTGTTAAGTGAAAATCCACGAAGTTCTTAGACTTCGTGTCGGCTTTGATTCATTTTCAATCTATTACCAATTCCTTCAAATCATTCCGGGTAATTTCTTCATCTTGTTTCTAGTATGTTTTTCTTCTATTTTCTCAGTCAATCTTAGTTCATCTCTCATCAGTCTGATTATCTAGAATTCTTTGCAATATATCCGTAATCCACACGTATCTTCTTGTAAACCCATCTCACTTCTCCATCATGTAGTTCACCCGACTTCATTATCTTCTTCTGCATGAAGAAGATAACCAATTTAGGGCTCGCATCCATCTCCTCCATGGAGCCTTTGATCCATTCCACATTGCTCGTTTTGGTTTATGTGTGGTACCTAACCCCTGTAGCATGACAATGATCATATATTTGAAGATCCTTCTGATCTCAGATTTCTCCATCGGAGGAGCTTCATCGACAACGAGTTAGGAAGCATTTTGCCCCTTTTAGACCTCATCCTCATCTTTGCCATACTGCCACGAAGGTCTATGAACCTTTAGCGTCGACATGGGAGAGAGGAGGAGGCATCCAAGAGCCGTCAGAGCACATACTCTGCACCGCTGCCCGCGGAGGAGTTCAACCAGAGGGGATACAACCACAGTTGATCTCTCCATTTTGGGAGAATCCAACGGAGTACAGAACACCACGTCTGCTACCCGAAGTAATGCTTCAACCTTGAGGTCTGAAGTCTGAGTCTGTGTACGAGCCTCGTACGAAGCATCAGAAGAGGACACATGGTTTGACCCTCTGTTCCCGAGCCTCATTGGGTCACATGACTTGCGCACGTGACTGTGAAATTTGGCCAGCCCTTGACTTCTAAAGAAATCACAGATAAATCTACCCGCACTATGAAAATTGCACAATACCCCCTACGGGTTTATATTTGCATTTTAGTCCCTGTTTGTCCTTATTTGTATACAAACTAGGAGTTTTCTTGCAAAAATGCCCCTGGATTGATTATGCAATTACTTTTTATCCATAAATCCAATTAAAGTGATTTTGGTCTCATTTGAAAGATATTTTGTTGCTCTTTCTATAGGAGTGCTTTGTGGTTATTTTTGATATAAAAATCACGCATAATTTATTTCAAGTATTTAATTAGATCCGTAATTGAAAATGAAAATTGTCTTGAGAAATTGATTCGGATTAATTTCTTGCTTCTTAATATATATATTTATAAGTTAATTTTGATCATTTCCATTAAGTTTATAATTAATTTAATTGCTTGTTAAAAGATAGTTGAGTAGCAAAGTGAAACTAAATGTCATTATTACTTTAAAATGCTTTCTAGATCAAGTATTGATTAGATCTATCTTCGAATTGGATTTTGGACCTCATTGTATTTTAAATTAATTCAATGAATTATTGTGATTAACTCCAGTTGTTCGTTTTGTCTCTGATTGTATTGTGAGTGATATAAGCTTATTGTTCGTGCATTATGGTTTTCATATAATTTAAATGCATAAAAATATGTGCTAGAAAATCATCTCTTTTGCGAATGGTGCATTTGTTCAAACTTAATTAATCTAAGAATTGCCACTTAGAATATTTGACATTTAAATTTAATCACTAAATTGCTCGCGTCTTTGTGTTCGACCCTAGGTTATAAGTTAAAACTGAAGCCTCATCAGGGTGATTATTTATTCAGTTCTATATGATATGCTAAGTGCCCATTCTACAACAAATCTAAATTATTACATGCATTTAGTGATTCATCAGATGACACCGTTGCCGGGGATGCGTCACATGTTGTGATCATTTTTAGGTTCAAACATTTATTTATTGATTTTTAGGTCTAATTATTTTTGAGCATGTTTTGATTGATTATGTCTTGTGTCGTTTTGCGGTTCTCGACTTGAGTGACGTTTTAGAAGCAAGCACTATGCCAAATTAGACATATCATAGGTCATTTTTGCTTGATCTTATTTGTAAATTTAGGATACACACCCCGATCTCATAAGATTTACAATTGCAAAAATCTTAGGAGATTCATAGACGCACGTAACATACGTTCTACTTAGTCAAATTAATTGATTTCTCCATCGTGGTTTTTTAGACTTGCATCATATAGCTAGATTTATAAATTATGGTCTACATCTACATGGAGAGTGCTGGGAAGCGTTGTAGGTATCTCTAACGATTGCATGCATCATTAATTTCCGACTACATTCCGTTTTTAGCTTTCTTCCTCAGATTTACCAACTTAAGGATAAATGAAAAGGGATTGTATGTTAGGCAATATTTGTGGTCACTTATATTCAAGTGATAACCAAAAATCTTAAAATCGGGACTAAATTGATGCAAGTTAACCAAAATAAATTGGAATAAAAGCAACATTATTTTACGGGTGCATAAAGCCCTCATTGTTTGCATGTACTTATCAATGAGAGAGGGACGAACATTAAGATAGAGCCATGCCAGAAGTTTCGTATAAACTACTGGTTCTACAAAAATGGTTAGCCACTTCTTAGTCAGGAAAATATGGGTAACCGATAAACAGTCCACGTTTCTTTAGCAGAGTGGGAGGTTTAGAGGACAATGTGTAAGGCTCCATCCTCAAGTAATATGTAGATGTATTTTTATGGTCCGTACTTACTCCTATATTGGCTGAGAGTGGCTGCATCTAGACATAAGAATCGGAACAGTTTATAAGGAAATACATGTACCCAACAACTCGTAACTTTTTCAAAGATTTGGTCTTTATCACCAATAAAATTGACAAGATAATAAGGCCATCATCTCCGCCTTTAGTGGATAGTTGATGAATTCAAAAGGGTTTGTATTGATTGTTTTTTCATGAGTAACTCTACATATTCAAGGGCCTAGTAACACTAGATCTTTTTGTATCGAGCATGCTCTAATTCCCTATCTCTTGAACTCAAAGATGGATAATTTGTTAGATATTAGATTGTATTTTGTGAGATTGTCATTAAACTGCCCAAATATCATGTCTCCACCGATCCCATCCCCTTCTTAATCTTTGATTCGACCACCCCGATTTGGAAACAATCCTTTTTCCAAATCGGTGTATAATGATTCCCTCCTTGGGGGTGGTTACATCTCAACCAATCCCTTTTATTCTTTACTCACCGAGGAAAACCAATTCCTTAGTGAGATTGATTCGATTTTGTTATCATCATCTAAATCTCATTTAGACCCTTTGTTTGATGAAAGTAACATGGATTTATTAGAGAAGCCTCCTAAGAAGCAAAATGGAGAGGATGGAGAATGACAGGACTCAATGCATGTAGTATTGGCTAGGTTGGCATAGTACGAGCAAAATCAAGCACTTATGCCAGCGCAACATGGTCAATTACAGTTGGGTAGAGATGCATTGATGGACGTGGCATATAATCCTAGGAAATATCAAATAGCTAATTGGTTAATCCCAGTTGAACCTGAAGTCGAATATGAATTAAAACCACAGTTTCTTAGCTTGCTGCCACATTTCCATGGGAATGCACATGAGGAACCTTATGCATTCCTTAGGGACTTTGAGTTGGTCTGTACTAATCTTAGGAATCCTAGGGTTAGTCAAGGCTACATTAGGCTCAAATCCCTCCCTTTTGCCTTAAAAGAAATGTGGATTATTTGATGAAGAATCTAAGGGTAGTTGTGACTATCTTTGCACAGTTTAAGGACTTCTTCCTGAAGAAATTCTACCCTTTGAATAGAACTAACTAGATGCATTGATGCATCACGAGTTTCTCCCAACTTCCTAACGAAGCTTTCTGCAATACATGGGAGAGATGAGTAGAGCATAAACCGCGAGCAGAGCTCAGCTAGAGACCCCTATGGATAAGTTGGACAACAACTTATCCAAATTACCTAAGCAGATGTAGGAACTATCGGATAAGGTATCCAAGATGAGGGTATCTGCAGTGACTGCATCTGCTGCTCCAGTTTACCATGTTCATCATATTCAGGAGCAACAGATGTCAGGGCCACCCCAACCATGGGTAGAGGAACAACCTTTAGCCCATTCTTGTCAGCAACAGCCATTGTCTGTGGAGACAGTCATTGAGGAGCCTTCCCAGGTGTGGGAGGTAAATGGTGTGTGGCACACACATGACCCTGCTAGAGAGGGGAGTTCTGGGGACCGTTTCTCATACCTGTGTCATGAGACTTTCTACAAAACATCGTTTACTCCTATACCTCTCCCATAACCATATAGCTCTGAAGTCATTCCTTACCAGGCACAAAGACAACAGCAATAGTACGGGCATCAACAGACGTACCAGTCGAGCCAGCAGGGCCTGCATGTTCAGCAACATACCCAGCAGCAGCAACATTCTTATGGCCATCAGGGCCATTCTTCACGTTCGTCTTTTCCTTCGCCTTCTTCACAACTACAACATGCATCTTCAGGTCTCGTAGTTTTTTAGTGCCAGATTTTAGAGGAGTTGCA
Organism: Ottelia alismoides; assembly: GCA_037367405.1. Classification (NCBI taxonomy): domain Eukaryota; kingdom Viridiplantae; phylum Streptophyta; class Magnoliopsida; order Alismatales; family Hydrocharitaceae; genus Ottelia; species Ottelia alismoides. Next base: position 30,589 of record JAZKJV010007571.1, on the reverse strand, counting down.
TTCTTACAGGAACAAAGTACAAGATTTGAGGGTTGACCTAAATTCTCTATTCCATTTACATGATGAACGCACCACCCCTACTACATCCTTTCCCGCCTAGGTTCTGGCTAATCCCAATAGCCTGAACATATCTCAACAACATCAATAGTTAGATCAGGTATACTACTCAGATTCTCATAAATCCGAGCACGAGATTTTTCCGTTTGATTATGTTAATCATATGTCTCTCAGGAGCAGAAGGACCATGGTCGTACCTTATCGGGTTAGGGACATGGAGAGGACCGACTCTGAGGCTCAACATGAGGAGACCTTAGAGGATGATGACACCGGGCATCTTCAAAAAGATCACCATAGAGTGAAATATTCCAAGAGGAGATCAAGGAGGAAAACGAGAGCAGAGTAGCACACATCATATTCAGAGTCTACAGAGGACCTTCTACCTTCGGATAAGGAGAATGCACATTCAACAACATTCCCCATCACATAGTAGATAACTCCGTTTCTATTCAAGTTGTAAAAGATTCATTTGTGAAAAACTCAGTTACTTCTAATAATAAAGACCATGTTTCTGTTTATGAGTCTGAGTCTTCACATCATTCTTTGCCTATCTCTTTCCCCCATGCTCTTACGGTAGGAAAGCACTTCATTAATAAGATTCAGAAAAATGATCTTGAAATGACACGATTTTGTAAAAATAATATCATGGTTTAAGTGCCATTTGATGAATATGTGACCAGTTATCCTACATTCCAAAAGTATTTGAAGGTGAGATGCACACCTAGCAGAGTTTGCAGGAAGAAACAGAACAACTACGTGAAGACCTATGTTTTCTCAGTTGCCCCTACATTTTGTCTCAAGAATCAGAAGTTGCCGCAAAAGAAGAGAGATTTAGGTGCGCATTATGTTGTGAGCCATATCGATGACATAGCATTTGCACACATGCTCTTAGATAATGGTTCTTCGATTAATATTACCCTTTGCCTTATATGAGAAACTGAAGTTGGGACCTTTACGTCGATCTAGAGCATTACTTCAGTTTGCAGATAAGTCAATTTAAAAGGCTAAGGGTAAGGTCAAGAATGTCACTATCTCAATTGATGGACAAGACTACAAAGTGGACTTTACTATCCTTAATTTGAATATCCGCAATCATTGTAGAGATTCATAGATTATCCTTGGGCGACCCCTCCTTAGGACCGCTGGAGCTTCATTTGATTATCAAACATGGATGATGAAGTTCCATTCTCTTGGCAGAGAATTGGAACTACATATGAAGCAGATGAAATGTCAGTGACCTGATTCCGAGTCTAGCATGGATTACTCTTCCATCTCCGAGATCGACTGCGATGTAGTTAGCACATTTGGGATTTGGGCACATAACCTGAAACCCTCTCATCTAGAGAGGACAGTGTACATAGAGCAGTGGTTGATATGTTGCCAGAGTTATTGAGTTATGCATCCCCCTATTCTCTTGATGACTTAGAGGTCCCTTTGAACTTGTAAGTTCCTTCTCCTTTGGAACAATCAAGGGAATTAGATGATGAGTCGGGCGTGACTTTAGCTGAATTACCTTGTTTCTTTGGCAATCCGATTCTCTATTCTTCTATTCAGATAGTGGAGAGCATTACAGATAATTCACCTCCACTATGAAGTACAGATCCAGATTCTGTGGTAGTTCAACCTGATGTACCTGATGATTCATCTTTACTAGAGTTTAAGCCACTACCTCCTACACTCAATTATTCCTTCCTTAAGGGACCGAAGAATAAGTTCCTGTCATCATTAGTTCTAGGTTGACCATAGATCAGGAGACTAGGTTGTCTGAGGTATTAGAGAAGAACCGTAAGGCCATATGATGGACTGTGTCGGATCTCGTGGGGATAAACCCCACACTTTGTTCACACCACATTTTGTTGAGGATAATGCTAGACCTTGCTGTGAGTTCCAGAGGAGATTTAATCCAAATCCACAAGAAGTAGTTAAGAAAGAGATAGAAAAATGGTGTGGAGCAAGCTATTTACCCAATCCCTGACTCCAAATGGGTGGCACCTTTACATGCTGTCTTGAAGAAATCAGGAGCTCATATGGTCACCGATGAGGAGGGAGTAGAGATTGCAACATGAGTACCCACGTCGTGGTGCATCTGTGTCGATTATAGATGCCTAAATGCTGCAACCAAGAATGATCACTTTCCCCAACCTTTTACTGATCATATTTTGGAGAGATTAGCAAGGAAGGAGTTCTTCTGTTTTCTTTACGGGTACTCTGGCTACAATCAAGTTGCCATCACCCCTAAGGAACAAGAAAAGATGACTTTTACATGTCCTTTCAGTACATATACATTCAGGTACATGCCATTTGGGTTCTGCAACACCCTAGGTACTTTTAGAGATGCATGATTGTTGTGTTTGCTGAAATCGTTGGGGAATTCTTGGAAGTCTTCATGGATGACTTCTCAGTCCATGGTGATTCATTTGACTCTTGTTTGGTACATTTGGACTGAGTCCTTCAGATATGTAGAGAGGTAAATATGGTACTCTCCTGAGAAAAAAAGTCATTTCATGGTTAAGGAGGGTGTTGTGTTGGGGCATGTCATCTCCAAGAAGAGAATGAAGGTTGATCCTGCTCGATGGATGTGATCAACAAACTTGATCCACCAACCAACATCAAGTCAATAAGGTCATTTTTAGGGCATGTTGGATTTTATAGATGATTTATTCAGGATTTTGCTAAGATTGCCTGACCCCTGACTGAGCTCTTAGGAAAGGTCACCGAGTTCTTTGTAAATCACAAGTGTCTTGAGGCCTTCGAGCTCCTTAAGAAAAAATTTGCAATTCACCTATTTTGCAGGCTCCTCATTGGCCTCTTCCCTTTGAGATCATGACCAATGATTCGGTTTTTGTTACAGGAACCGCGTTAGGGTGAAGGCGAGATCAGATTCTATTTGCTATTCACTATGCAAGCAAAGTTTTGGATCCAACATAGAGGAATTATAGAGTGATTGAGAAAGAGATGCTTGCCGTAGTCTGGGCTTTAGAAAAGTATAGGTATGTGATTCTTGGCTCAAAAGTGACAGTTTATACCGATCATTCATCCATTAGATATCTCATCGAAAAGAAGGACACAAAGGCACAACTTTTTAGGTGGATATTGTTACTCTAGGAGTTTGATTCGGAGATTAAAAAAGACATGGAGTCAAAAATGTAGTGGCTGGTCATCTCTCGAGGATTGAAACAAAGGATTCCCCTAATACTGAGCCTATTTAAGAGACCTTTCTATATGAATGTATTTGTGTTGTAGATTCACTCCCATGGTATGCCAACATGGTGAATTTCCTTGTCTCCAAGCAAGGTCTCCATGGTTGGACTAGGAGCAGTATAGACTGATTCAAGTTAGACTCAAGGAAATACAATTGGGAGGATCCATTCCTTTTCTTTGAAGGACCGGATTGTATTTGGAGAAGGTGTATTCCTCGGGAGGAATACCAGAGTGTCCTCATGTATTACCATTCACTTGAAGCTGGAGAACACCATTCAAGAAATGGAACCACTCCCAAGGTGTTACAATGGGGTTTCTTTTGGCCGACCTTATTTAGAGATGCCATTGATTTTGTACGGTTGTGCCCTGTTTGCTAAAGGATGGGAGGGACTGTTAGTTCTAGAGATGCGATGCTCATGTAGCCTGTGATTTGTTGTGATGTTTTTGATGCTTGGGGCATAGATTTCATGGGTCCCATCCCTAATAGCTAAGGTTTTGAGTACATCTTGTTAGCGGTATATTACTTATCAAGATGGGTGGAGGCTATCCCAATCTAAGTTGCAGATGGTAGGATTGTCTGCAAGTTTATTAAGGATCATATTATTTCACAGTTTGGAGTGCCTAAAGTGTTTATATCTGATGTGGTAGCTACTTTGTGAAAGGAATGATGAAATCTTTATTAAAGGACTATGGATTTAAGCATATAATAACTAGTCCTTACCACCCTCAATCAAATGGCATGGCAGAGGTTTCAAATAGGGAGGTGAAGAGCATTCTTCAAAAGTTAGTCTATCTAGATAGGAAGAACTGGTCTCAATTGTTGGACCAAGTTCTGTGGGCTTACAGAACAACCTACAAGACACCTATTGGCATTTCACCTTTCAGGATGATCTATGACAAGCCATGTCATTTGCTTGCTGAATTAGTACACAAATCTGAATGGGCAATAAAGAAGATAAATTAGAGCTATCACTTAGGTAAATTGTGTAGAGAACTCAACTTAAATAAACTAGCAGAAATCCGAAACCGAGCATATGACAACAACATGATCTATAAGGACAAAGTTAAGAAGTGGCATGATGGGCATATTAGATGCAAGAACTTTGTCCATAGACAAAAGGTATGATTGTTTAATGCAAAGTTAAAGATTTTCCACGGGAAACTTAAGTCAATGTGGATGGACGGGTCCATTTATTGTTAAGGAAGTGCATGAGAATGATAGTGTAGCAATTTCAGAGCTTTCTATAAATGCACCTTCTTTTCTGGTAACCGGAAGTTGCTTAAGCATTTTGTAGAATCCAAGAAAAGGTTAACTCCCGTTGAGATGATCGATTTCATGCCTATTGATTCAGTTTCAGACTTCTCAAACAAGGCATGACCATCACGACAGATTCGCATCTGAAGATTCATTTCCAAACTATTCATATTCTTGCTAATTCTTATAGATTCCTTTTTCCTATTAATCTTTTTCCTACCTACACTTAGACTATTCTCAGCATAAGTATAGGGGTATTTTTCCATATCTTCTCTTTTATTTGGATCTCTTCTTAGTATTTATCTCTATCTCTTTATTTAGGTTTTTCAAAACGTACGTAAAGGGAGGACCTTCCCTGTAATTTCATTATGACACATTCTTTTTCATTCTTACACTTGTCTTATCCTTGACTTAGTTCTTATGTTAGTTGAGATATGGCTTCATATCACTTTGTTCTATGAGGACATAGCAAAAACTAAGTATAGGGGGTCTACCCGTATATATTACATATATACTTTAGCCATAACTCATATTTTTAAAACTTTTCTTCACACTATTGGGGTTATGGGTATTGTATTTTATGAACTGAGTTTTATATAAAATATTTTGAAATGATTTTTGAAAATTATATACGTATTTGACATGGTTTTCAAATGTTTTACATAGTTTGCGAAAATACAGCTTGTCACTATTTGGAAAAGCTTTGTAAAATGTTCTGAAAACCTATATCTATGACATTATTTGCAAAAAAAGTTTTAAAAAATTCTTTTAAAAGTTAAGTTTGTAAATGAGTAAAACTAATTAACTTTCTTCAAGATTCGATAAAAATCAGAAAATAAATAAATACAAATTCTGTTGTGTCTCTTCGGTATACTTTGGTGTTTTAGGTTTTAAGAGGTTGCGACGGTTCATGGAACTGTCTTGTCCTAAGTCTTTATAAGTTGGTCTTTCCTTAAGAGTCTTACGGATCCCAACATGGAGGAAAGCATGGATTTTAATTCTATATTTTGGAAGATCAAGTTTATAAAGAGTTCTCTGAAAAAAAGTGATGCCAAGTGAGAAGATTGATCTATTGATAGAAGAATTAGATATGGAGGTGCCTTTGCCTTTTCTTGAGGATGTCCAGTTATTGGATCCTCAACATTATTATAAGTTGGGTCATCCCTCTTTGTCTAGTTTTTCTCTTAAAAGAAAACTCAAAAGTCTGTTGCACAATTTCAAGGTTTGATTCGTCTTCTCATGATTATGAAAAATTTTGAGGTTTCCCATGTGGATATGGATATCGCTTTTGAGGAAGAATGACATCATTCTAGAAGGTTGAATTTCCAAGTTGATGAAGATCTTTCTTATTCATATTCTGAAGCGTACTCTATTAGGAAGAAGCAATTATAACATAAGGCAACCTATGATTTTAAACCGTTAAGATCCAGTCTTGATTTTTAGGGAACTGAAGTTTTTATTATTGTGTTGTGTTCTCTAGTGTGTTCTTCATATTGATTTTCTGTGATGTTCTGGAAAGATTACCCAGTCTGTTGTGTTTGTCACAATAAATCTAATAATTCCTTTAAATTCTTTTATAAAAAAATAACAAATTAATTTATTTATTGGTGTCACTCTCTGACACTTTCATTATGCACTCAGGGATTGAGATGATCTTTAACACTTTAAATAAGAGGTCCATGAACATAGAGTTATCTTATCTTAGGGTCATGGACTTAAAAATTCAGACTCACCTAGTTTGCAGATATTCATACGATATTTCATGCTTAATCTTCCTTTAAAGAAGTTGACTATCACTTACATACATGATTGCATTCAGAATTGAAATGAGTCAAAGTATCACTGAGGAGCCTGGGATTTGAAGCTAGAGTTTGGACTTGATCTATATGATGCTCGAGGATAGGATAAAATTAATGATGACTTCATGAAACCTGAGTGTCAATATTTTAGCCAGTATGGGACATGTTCTCATGCTATCTATTGCCTTTGACCTCAAGTGCTAAGGTGTGATGACATTAATTTAATAAGTTGATCTGTGTATGCCAATCTTTGGTAAAAGCAGTGGAGATAGCCAAAAAGAAGGGAAGTTCCCTCAAATAAAAAATGGAAAGTGAAAAGAAAAGCTCATCGCATTACAACGTTACATCATATGATTTATTTTATTCAAGGCAAGCTCTCCCAACCTTTAAGTGTCCACTTGGACCATATCATTAGGCTTTTATGAGTCAGGCCAGTACCACAAATGGGATCTCATCGTTAGTGCTACAAGTCTGGGTGCACACTAGATATTTTAAAAAGACACACCCGATGTATTCCCAGGAAAATAAGTACAAAAGTCTCTATCTCTTTTGACGGACACAATGATTGGAAAATAATCAAAATGAAAATTGTGTTGAGTATTGGCACTTGAGAGAATCCCGTTCAAATTACAGGAAGTGAAAATAAGTACACAATCCAATATACTCCATCATCTGTCCTTCCATCTATCCTTTTGAAGTCTAATGAACTAAAGAGATGGTGGATTGCGACAAGACTAGATTTATTCCCAAGAGTTGTGGGTTGGGTCTTTAGGAGATTGTAATTTTTTGTGATATTTTGACTTTACTCTCATGCTTGCAGTCTGCACTAAGTCATACTTCTTATATATATGTATGTATACATTGAGAGTCTGACAATTAGAGGATTTGAATTCCTTTTGATTAATACTTGGATCAGCTTAGAGTTATAGGATTCTAAAAACCTAATGTTCTAGGTCAAATCAAGCCTTGTATTTTCACTTGCACTTGTCACTAATTAAACTAACTCTCTAACAAAATTCTTTATTTTTAGCTTGAGGACGAGCTTAGCTTATTATAGGGGGGTGATAAATCCCATATTATCATTATTATTTACCATAATTAACTCTCTTGCTTAAGTTAATCACAAAGATTCCAATAACAAATAACACTAATTACTAATTTATGTGTTGTTTATAATTGACACTAATTATTGTATACTATTATCCCTAGTATAGTGCAATATTTTATTTATGTATTCCTCATTAAAAATAAAATAAAATTGTGCATAAAATAACATAAAATAAATTAAAAACCCATAAAAATAATAAAAAGAAAAATAGACGAAAATTGTTTTATAAGGTTATAGATGACCTATGATCTCCTTGACTTCTACATGAAAGTCGTAGATCTCATCGAGATCTATAACTTTCATGTTCACCATTTTCTCCAAATCCGAGTCTAATCATTTATTATTTAATTTCTCTTGAATTTATCATTTATCTTAATTCTTATTGGGTCACGTGGCGCCTCCACAACATCCCAGGTGGCCCCGCCTCTTTACTCTAGTCTACTTCAATCTGGACCATTTTATCTTAATCCAACGGTCCATACGTCCTCCTTCCCCTTTCCAATGGTCGCAACTCTTCACGACATTTCAACTTCTCGCCATTTTCTCATCAACCTCTGGTATCTTCTCTCTCTACCATTACTGTCATTCTCTACTCCATACTATCCTATTTGTTTCCTATCCTGAAGGATATGGGGAGATCCTTAAGCGCATCATGAAATCATGAGGATCGCATCGTATGCGATCGGGAGCGATTAGTCATACTAGTTGCTTGAAGCAGCGGGATTTAAAAATTTTAATCTGATGAAACCACATGATCTAAGAACACTTCTCGGATCATTTCATCTAAACCACAAACAAGTATTGAGTTTACCTCTTGAAGTGTGGTTGCGATCGAGTCTCTAAAGGGAGAGAGACCTCCTGTCCCAAGTCCGAACCAACGGAGGAGACTCTTACGAGTGCGTTGATGAGACACGCGCTCCTCGCAATCCATGTTGATAATCCAAGTGACGAATCTCCTGATTCTCTGACGAGATCTGACATCTTCTTCATAAACAAGGTGCACCGAAGGAGATGGAGATCAATGAGCAAACAATCCGACAGCATAACGACGATGTTGTGGCGAGGGTGCCTCACTAGGGCTCCATTGTGGATGGCCACAATGAGAGAGAGACAGGTGTAGAGAATGAGAGAGAGAGAAATTATTTGATGTAACATGAAAAGGAATGGGTGCCTCTTCTTATATAGTATTTAGGGAGTCCATGGATCTCAATCCATGGACAATACAAAATCAATGGATGAGATTGATTTGTGTTTCTTTCAATGACCATAATCTAATTGTAAAAACACAACAATAATTACTTTAATTAAAATAAATATATACTGAATAATCAATATAAATTAATTTTAAATCAAATAAATTACCTTGGAGATTATTGGAAGGAGATAATTATCTGCTAATCAAGGGGAGGGGGGGGGGAGACGACCACCTAATCCCATTGGGAGTTGGTGGCCGTTCACCACCTTTGGTGGATGGCAATCTTTTCCAATGAGATTACATTATCTTATTCCAATATTATCTCACAATAATAATTCTCATTTTTCTTGAGAACATTGCAATCATGCCATTGGAAATTTGTAAATCATATCCACAACCCAACATAAAATTTAATTATATTTTCAATTAATTATCCAATGTGAACGAAATTCACATCAATAAATAATCAACAAATATAAAATATAATAGGCTCTCTCTGATATATTATAAATTACTTTTATAATATATATGATTAATATGGATAATGATATCCACTTTATTCATATCCATGATAATTAAATCACATTTAATCATCTTGAGTCTTTATTCTCATGTGCAAAACTATCATGAATCACATTCACATTATTCATGATTTTGATAATTAAATCACATTTAATTATCTTAGGCAACTCTCCTTATAATACGAATGAAATTCATATTATTCATGACAATTAAATCACAATATTTTATCAATTTTCTCAGTGCTCGGATAGATATATCAACAATGAAATTATCCATGAACTCTTTCCAGGATAATGCGCTTTCTCCGCGGATACTTGGAGATAGGGACATGGCGATTGTATTGTTTCACTTATAGTGACTTGGATATTGAGATCGCATCTCAAATCTAGATCTTGTTGACCTCTCATAGATGCTTGATTAAATCAAGACCATAAATCTATTCTTCTCATTGCATCTGAATCACATTCAGATCATTCCAATATTTGGACCAAGATCAGATTACTTCTCTATTGAGAGGAGTCACTAAAATCCAGGAATGTTTCATCACTCCCAAGAAATGGAAGCGTCATAGTTATACAATCGTTTATGATCGCATCACCCTTAGGTATTCCTAACACCTGTACATCTTGCATACTGGAAGACCAAGAACAAACCCAAAGTTTTAGATCTATTTAGACGGTCTCCTTCATGGTTTTATCATTAAGGTTCTCATTAGATCATTGGGAGTAGGTATCGATCATATACTTTCCAAAAGCATATATCATATCTAGGTGTTGATCATATACTTTCCAAAATCATATATCATATCTAGGTGTTGATCATATACTTTCCAAAAGCATATATCATATCTAGGTTTTGATCATATACTTCCCAAAAGCATATATCAAACCTACAAATTTAGTCAAGCTTCCAAAGCGAGATGACCGTGCACAGAATTTGATTCGTCCCAATATCTCATGAGTGAGGTCATGTCTTCCGGTTCAGTAATGAACCTGTATGATCCCTTTAAGAGATTGTATTACTCATATTCCCTTGCATGCACACCATCGCATCGGTGTATAGACCTTGGTTAGGTCATCAACCTAAAGGTTAGCCAAATGTACATACTCATACATATAGCAACACATATGTCTCCAGTCAGAGGATGCATGCCTATATCGCGACAGCTTACGGCATAGGTATTTGGTTATCTCGATCTCCTTAATTCAACTATTTGACCTAACTTATCTAACACCTCTGAATCTCTATTCCTCTGCAGAGGAACTGCATCAAGAGGTCGGTTAGATATCAGCCTTTAGAGAAAGGATTACCATCTCCCTCTCAGGCTGGAGATCATCTCTTAATAATCATTTGATGATATTTTATGAGTCGTCAATCCAACTCTTTAAATATTCATCCAAGCACCAGCCTCTATGATTCAACAATTGAATCAACAACTATATGATCATTAAGATGGCCATGGTACATAAATCTAATTGTACTATGGGACCTATTATGCAGATCAGTTGTTCTTCATTTTAGATCAGGTAATGATATTTTCAATAACATTTATTGCATAGTGGCTCACCGTGGTCTCACATGTACAACAATCTCCCACTAGCCCAAAGAGCCATTAATGGGCTAATCTTTAAACCCTCTGCTCATGTGACAATCATATGCTACTTAGAAAAATATCTAGGTAAGATGATCAGTCACTATGTTCCCGAGAGACTACGCCAAGTCCTTTTACGACACTTGCATATCTCCTAGTAACAGTGCTCGCATCCAATGCGAATGTTGCATCTTATGTAACCAATACTCAATATTGTTAGCTATAGTGTCCTTGGCACTACAACTCAATAATTATTATAACCAGTATTTCCATTATCCTTACCAAAATACCCTTATTCCTGGAAATCTCTATCTCTTAAGGTATCTATAGTTAAGACCTTTTAGATCACTATCTATGAAGTCTTAATTTCGTTGAAGATAAGACTTAGAGATCACTATCTCGAAAGTCTTGTCATCTTTGAAGATATTATTATTACTGCAATCAAGTGTTTTATCTCTATAGTAGGATTAGTAGAAGTTTACTACTCCTACTGCATGGCAGGCATCTGGCATTTATACATATTTATCATACATAGAGCTTCCCGAAGCTGATGCACTATGGCATATAGCTTTGGTATTCACTTCCTCAACTCTTTGAGGTGATATCACTTTTTAGATAGGTCAGTACCATATCTTAAGGAAAAGAAGCCTTTCTTGGAATTTTCCAGAAAATGGAAATGTCCAAGGTGTACCACTAATGTGACGGTCCCAATACCCTCTTTTCTTTGCTTATGAACAACTTCAGAACTAAGATCCAAGAGGTGTCCGTGAGATCATATCTCAAGATATGGAATAGCCAATCTATAAAACACTTATTATTATCCTTATATCATTTTAAACGATTAGGATATCATCTACATTTAGCATGGTGAATACAACGACACTCCCACTAAGCTTCACATGGTTCATCAAGATTCTATCTGAAATTATAATATTTATAATTTCATCAAATCTAATGTTCCAACTACAAGAAGCGTATTTGAGTCCATAGATGGAGTTCTTCAGCTTGCACACCTTCCTGTCCTCAACCATGAAGCCCTGGGGCTACTTTATATGAATATCCTTAGAGAGGTATTCATAGAGGAATGCAATCTTGACTTCCATCTTGAAGATGTCATAGTCAAGTTGTGTAACCATAGTTAGTAATAATCTGACGAGTTTAAGCATGGTCACTAGAAAGCAAGTGTCATCTCAAGCGATGTCATCTTTCTATGTGTATCTTGGGGATACCAGCCATGCTTTGAAGGGGTCTACCTTCTCATCAGGTTCCCTCTTTCTCTTGAAGATCCATTTACACCTTGATAGGTCTTACCCATATAATTGAATCCTCGAGGATCCATATACAACACTTGTATATGAAGTCTACTTTAGACTTTACTGCTAACATCCATCTTTCCATGTCATGATCTTCAGAAGCTTCATAACATGAAGTAAGATCACTATCAGACTTAACTGACAAATGGAATCCATCCTCAAACTTATTTGAAGGGGTATGAGTGTTTCATCTTTAATTGTCCTTTTAGTTTCCGATTTCACGAGGCTCATTATCTTCTCAAGATTAAATGAGTCCCTTCACTTCTTTTTCATCTTGATTCTCAAGAGAGTCATCATCTAAGAATCATATCCTTAGAGATCAAATCTTTTAAGAATCTTAAGGTCATAAAGTAGGTATACAATACCATCCTTTACTTTCGTAATGAAGTAGCACTCTCAGATGCAAGGTTCCAGCTTATTTGCATCCATGACAAAGTTATGAACCAAGAAACCCTAAATCCTCAAATGTTCAACACTAGACTAGGTTCCAAACCATGGCTTATGAGGATGTTCGGGTTTAGATATGTATGGAATCTTATTAAGGATATATAATGTAGTCTCTACTACATATATACCTGGAAACTAAGAGGTAATTATGATAATATTCATCATTTATCAAATCATGTCACATATGATCCAATTGTATCTCCCTACAACTCTATTGAGTTTAGGTGTATTAGGAGGAGTGAGATAGGAATGATATTCCTGTCTCCATAAGGTATTCCTTGAATTCATCTAATAGGTACTTGCTACCTAGGTTAGATCAAATTCATTTCAACTTCTTTCAAACTTTGGTTCTAAACCAAAATTGTTAAATCTTTGAACATTTCAAAGGTTTCTAAGGTGAAGGAAAGAAATATAATATCACAAATAATCATCAATAGATATCAAATATCCATAATGTTTATTATGATATAGATGATCCACATACATCAATATGTATGAGATCCTGAATACCTTGAATCTTATACCATTCTCAGAGAAGGGTGTATTGGACATTTTACTTTAAATATAATATTTACAAGTACGTAAGATATGAAGTTTCAGACATTCTAAAGCTTCATCTCTTACTAGTCTATTCATCTCATCAATAGATAGATATCCAAGTTTTGATGCCAGATCATTGTCAAATGATCTTCATCCTCCTATTGATCTTTTAAGGTACAATTTCCAGTAGTAGAAATGTTAATGAACCATTCATTAATTTTCTAATTTAGTAGAGTCCTCTAGATGTTAGATTACTATCTGAAATATATCCATCATAAATATTTATGATAGGTTTATTCCAGAATTCATGTTTATTTCCAACATTCAGAAATAAACAATGAAAATATTCTAATATCTAGGTCACAGAGACATTCTCTAAGACTAAGGGCTCTCCCACTTAAAATATGAAGTCTGTTTATCCAATAGAGATTGTTGTAACAATTACATCAATATCCATGTAGATGACTATTAAACCTCATGATCAAATTTTCTAGTCTTCTAAAACATATGCAACCAATTGCAAGTTCTATTAGAAGAATGAGATACAATTATCAGACTTTTATCAAATAAAAAAGTCGATTTCAATGATGGTATGTAGATATAGATTATTTCGATGCACTATCTGGCTCCTTCTCTAAGTATCCAAGATAGTCTAGATAGTCACACTATCAGTACATCGGCTTATTGCAGTATTGACATTCATCCAACTCTTTGGATGTCATATGCATGTCATAGAAGTACAATGAACTCTTTGACTTTCCTTCTAACTTGGATCCGACCCTTGCTTCCACTGTGCTTCTTTCATCTATAAACAACTATTGCTTAAGATAAAGGATCTCTTATGTTGAACTCAAAAGATTTAAATATAAGAGTATGCTTCATTCAATTCATACAATACGAATATTATGAAGTTTCATCAATGACTAGAGTATAGATAGTAGAATTATGACACTCATCGTATGTGCATACATCTTAACTCTTAAAGACTTGGGTTCATGTAGGTACTCAAACATTTTGAATACATCATCTCTTATAGAGCCACCATTTTGCATGATGCAATGAACCATGCCCTTCATGATTAAATGTCGAGAGCACATATGTATGCCAGAAACAACCTTTTAGATTTTATAAGGATTATTCGATGAGAGATCAAGACTAAAGAGATAGACAAACCCTAAGGTTTTAGTCCTATTATCTTTTTAATTGTCATTCTCATTATTATGAGGAAACTTGCACATTGTAACCACATACATTATGTGTCCAACTGCAAGTAGAATATCTTGATCATGGATCCAGTCCATGGTATTTTACTAGTTATTATTGAGTAGAGTATTGAGCGATTTAATGAGGATTATCTGAAATAAGAATTTACATAAATATATATGTATATACATATTTTACTTTGATTTAGAAATTTTTATATCAAAGTTGTCTTGCCTTGTCAACACTGAAAGGTCATTCCCTTCATCACTTTCAATGTAAGAGATATACTAACCATTGTATCTCAAGCAAGATATGAGATCTCCTTTCTTATCTTTGTTACATCCCAATAATATGAGAACCTGTAACTCGGATAAAAAGAAGCGGGAACACATTCCGCCTTGCAAGTACAACTTGCATTCCCAATTCAGTCTTTAAAACTTGGGCCTACCACTCCTAAGATGATGTTGACCCGTTGTTAATTGAACCATCTATCAACAGAATTAGAACTTGTTATGTGCAACCCAATATCACCCTAATAATATGAGGACTCGATATTGGGGTCACTACGCATACGACCTTACTCTTTCGAGAAGCAAAGATCCCGATCCAGATATGCTTGTATGCAAGAGCTGTCACTTCGGATATGTGTGCCTACATACAATCCCTGGCGACAGAACCCTTCGCCTTGACGGAAGACCATGGATGTCACTTATGTGATCTTCCATATCATGTTCAAATACTAATTAATTATTATGAATCACATTCACATAATTAATTCTTCCAAGGAAAGTAACAACTCTATTCACAGTAGTGTTTTAATTTTAATTGTATTCCAATTAATTAATCATATTAAATTAATGTTACAATTAATATCCAACAAACATTATATATTGTTACTTGAAATATGGTATTATCTCAAATATGTATTATTAAAATTTTAATAATTAGAAAAATACATCATAATCCCTTCAAACATTATCCATTCCTTACCTGTTGTCATGGCCAATTCCGATGAGAGTGGGACAGACTGCTCACGGAGCAACCTGCTACCCCAACATTCCTTGACTAGACACCGTATCCGCCTCAGGTCAGGATAATGCCAATTGATCACTTTGTAATTGAGATGATAATTGGTCTTTAAACTGAAGTTATACCATATAATATTTATCAACACATTTTTTATTAATATTATAAGGAGATTTTCTGAACAAATCCCCAATCCTATTCAAGAATCAATGTTTGTTGGAAGGTTCATGTAACCAATTGTGATCTAGATCATATCTAATCAAGTTTTGATTATGGACAATGTCATTCAAGGAAATAATCATCATCTTTAAATATTTCATAAGTATTCATCAATAATTATCCCAGAAAATTAACCATTAATTTCCGTTAATTTAATTGAATGACAATCACAAGGTTCATGATCAAGTATGTAAGTTCTTGCAATGACCCCTACTTACTAAGATTAGCATATCTCAATAAATGTAATTCCAAATCAAGCAAAATAAGTTTCCATAACTTACAAAAGAATTTAAGTGATATTCACGTATTTTTAGGCATTATAAACCGTAATTAACTCTTTAATTATGTCAAGATTCGCCATCCTCGAAATAGTGGATACATGTTCATTAAAATGATCATAACTTGAACAATCGAGTTCCAAATCACACAAACTCAAATCCCACGGTTTCCTAATTTAATGGGGATCATCATCCAAGTGATAATCACGTGTTTAAACACTTTTAAACTTGGAGAAAAATGCAGTAAACAGGGTTGCGTGAATGAAATGCGATGAACCAACACACAACCAAAAAAATGCCCAAGTCATTTTAGGTATATGGATCATATCCAAAACCACCAATCTGGCTCTGACACTACTTGGAGGATATGAGAAGATCCTTAGACACATCACATAAGCGTGATGATCGCATCGTATGCGATCGAGGGCGACTTGTATAGTTGCTCGGGGCAACGTAACTTAAATATTTTAATCCAATGAAACCACGTGATCCAAGAACACTTCTCGAATCATTTCATTTAAACTACAAACAAGTATTAGGTTTATCTCTTGAAGCGTGGTTTCGATCGAGACCCTAAAGGAAGAGATCTCCTATCTCAAGTTCGATCTGACGGAGGAGACGCTTGCGAGCACGTTGATGAGACACATGCTCCTCACAATCTATGCTGATAATCCAAGCGACGAATCTCCTGATGCTGTCTTACGAGATTTGACGTCTTCTTCACGAGCGAGGCACACCGAAGGAGACGAAGATCCACGAGCAAACAATCCGGCAGCATAACGACGATGCGGCGGTGATGGCGACTCTCTCTAGGGCTCCATGGTGGACGGCTAAAATGAGAGAGAGAAAAAGAGAGAGAGAGACTTGGCATGTAGAAAATGAGAGAGAGAAAGCAATTATTTTATGCAACTTGAAGAGCAAGGGGTGCCTCTTATTACATAGTATTTTAGGAGTCAATGGATCTCAATCCATGGTCAACACAAAATCAATGGATGAGATTGATTTGTGTTTCTTTCAATGACCATGATCTTGTTGTAAAAACACAACAATAATTAATTTAAGACAATTAAATTGAATAATCAATATAATTTAATTTCAAATCAAATCAATTAGCTTGGATATAATTGGAAGGAGATAATTATCTACCAATCAGGGAGGGGGGACGGCCACCTAATCCCATTGGGACTTGGTGGTCATCCCTGATGAATTTATGATTCGTCATCTTTATTCATTTATTTTATCTTAAAATCCCTTATAAAACACATGTATATAACACTAACTCCATATTCTTACTAACTTGCATCTGTGTGCAAATATTGTACACTTCTTACCATTTTAACCTAAAATAAATAAATAAATAAAGAAAAAATAAAGAAAATAAAAATAAAAAGGAAGACTGTATATATGTAATAGATACAAGGTGACCTGAACCCCGAGAGAAGGTAAAGACTTGACCTGATCGACTAGGTATAAAGTAGGGGGAGATAGGGTCTTTATTCGGAAAATAAAAAAAATGTGTGCTGTGTATACTTGTATACTTCACTATTTTATTCGTAAATAAATTGACCTCAAATAAAATATTTTTCAAAACAAAAGTTGTAAATAAAAATGTGTCCTAAATAATAAAAATAATTACACAATCAAATCATGTACAGAATAAAAGCAACCACACTTGGAAAAAGCCACTAAGCAATAAATGAATGACCAATTCCAGCTCCATATGAACTCAAATTGAACCAATCTCATTTTCATTGTATTTTAAATTAAATTATCTTTAAAATGACTGTTATTTCATAATTTTTGGAGTTACAGGTGAAAAGTTGATTTTCTGGGGTGGTTTATATAATTTTCCCATGTATATGTACATATTGTATTTTGTAAATATTTGTAAATATTTTTACTAATTATTTAAAATAAAAATAATTTTTTTAAAGCAAAAAACTAATTTGCTTATTTACCCATGTATATAATATCATATATGTATCTATCATATGTATATAGTTAATTTTCTTAACTAACTATCACAAAATAAATTGACATTTATTTTCAAATAAATAAAGTGACGAAAATAAAAAAAAGTTATTTTTTGTAAATATTCTTTAACATTTATCTTGTTACTTTATCTCATATCAATTTTTTTCTTTTATCTTATCTCTTATTCTCATCCAAAAATTTAAAAATTCAAATTTCATTCTTTCTATTAATATGGCTCCTCTCCATCTTTTCAATTTGATCAATCTTTTGTGAGAGGAGCCCGATCTCCGAGAGTCTTTTTGTCGTAGAAGGGTGCCTAGCCTCCGAGACGTTCGGTGATAGCGAGTTGGCCTTCGTCGAGGTGATCAAGGTCTTTTCTGCTCCTAAGGTGAGATCCGTCATTTTCTTCTTATCTTTCATATAGAGAAATTACAGTTTTTTTCTCACATTTTAATTCCTTGTCAATTTTTTACCTAGATTTTAAAATCCATCACGATTTGATCCTCCACCAACTCGATTTTTCATTTCACACCTCGATCTCTTCACGTTCTTTTCTACCTCCCATGATCTCTCAACTCCGGCCACACACGGTGACTAGAGACTTGGATCCATTCCTCATTTTTCGCCAGATCTTCGCTCACGCATTCCATTTTGATTTTGAGACCAAAAATAAATAAAAAATTGCTTTCTTTTAACTTTTGTTTTATATGTTAAAATAATAAAATGAAAAAATTAAAAAAAATTAAAAGTTAAAAAATAAAAGGGTTATTTACAGCTTCTGTTTGTTAAAAATAATAAAAAAAGTTTTTATATACAGTTATGTATTTACATTTAAAAAATATAACGCTGGCATGAACGCCAGCGCCTCGACCGCCCTTGCTAGCCCGCGCCACCGCATGAGCCGACAACGCCTCAACCATCCTTGGCCGACCCCGCCTCCTGCAACCACTACCGTCTGGATCCTGTGTGGCACCGGTCGCGCCTCCACCGCATGGACCTCCTGAAGCTCCAGTCCACCCATCTCCACAGACGCCGACACCGCCGCCCATCCATCACCTCCACCTGCGGCGTGCGCACCGCCGGCACTGCTTGGGACCGCCCCTCCATGCTCCCGATATGATGCCCTTCTGCCATGCCCTCACGCTATCATTGCCATACCCCTCGGCGCAACCCTCCTATCCACGTCTGTCATCCAACCGCCTTCTGTACCGACGCCTACGCAAGGCGGCGTGCCCTTGCCCCTTCCATCTTGAAGAATGGCGGCCCTCCCTGCTATGATTTGAAGATGACGACGTGCTCCAGCCCCCGCTGCGCTCCTCCAGACGCCTCCGCTCACCGCATCAGCAAGTCCCGCCATGTGCCTCTATCCTAAACAGGGGCAGCACTCCCCACCTCCATGCCTATTCTTATTTTGATAGAAGAAATGAAGAGCCCAACGAAACCCTAGGGAATAAAGATTTTTTTGGTCTATTTGCATAAATCCCCTCAGGAGTTATCAATTTTGCAGAAACGCCCCTACCAGATTCAAGCACGTGCTTGGCACATTTATTTGGGTAATTTGCACTTCTCTTCCAAATATTTTATTTTATGTTATCTTTTAGTGCAAAAACTTTGAACATTTGCATTTAATCCTTCATTTCCAGACCATGATTTTGCTTGTTTTTCTTATTGAAATAAATGTTTTCGTTGGTCAATAAAATTCCCAAAAATCATGCTACGTTCCTGATGTGCTTATCTTTCTAGCATAGATTTTTCGTCACATTTTATCATCATTTGTTATTATTTAAAAAACAAAAACAATGTATTTTCTCTTCCCAAAATTTCAAAATTTCTAAAAATTTGAATATTGCTCCAAAAATTCAACAAAAATTATAATAGTTTCATTTCATTGTCTGTTAATTTCTACCCAAATTTCATGCATTAATTCCTTTTAAAACCCAAAAAATTGACAACATCAAAAATCTTATAAAAATAACCAAAAATTATACAAAAATTCAAAAATTGTGATTTCAGTTCCTGTTTGTAGATATTTACCTCTATTTCATAAAAAAATAATTGCCAGGAGTTTTGGGAACTTAAAACATTTTTAAGTTGCAAATTACTCCAGGTTGTGCACTATTTCTCATTTTTGTCACTGTTTGACTTTTAGAAAAACATAAAAACATCTTAAAACTCTACAAAATTACCAAACATATTTCAAAGTCTTGAAAACCCAAAAAAATTTTCTCTGGATTTTTCTGATCAATTTTGATATAATTGAAAAATATGAAAAATGAGTTTGGTGTGAGTAGTTCTTATCTTATGCATATTTTTCTTTATTTGAAATAAAAAAATTTGCAAAATTAAAATCTTTAAAAATTTGAAAATCAGAAAACAAAAAATAGAAATAAAAAAATTAAAAATTAAAAAGAGAAAAATTCCAAAAAAATCGAGGATAGTTTGCCTTTGAGATTCCTGCCTTTTCTCTTAATTGATTTTAATTGATTATTTGAATAACCCTCAGGAATCGTAACCTCTCTCAGTTCGATCCTGTCTGTTATACAGGTAAATAAGTAGCAAAAAAGTTCTCTTGCTTCATTATTCGCTTTTAGTTAAGTTTGCATCTTGAGAAAAAAATGTTTGTTTGATCCGAGACTTTTGGGCATAGCAACGACTTTCATTATCAATTAGCTGATCCTCGAAGTTTTTTTGCTCAACAAAATGGCGCCATTGTCGAGGAGGCACGGCGAGGGTAGTTACGTTTCTCATTTGACCTGCTATTCTTGGTTGTAAATATTTTTGTATATTTTCCCACAGTCACTTCATTGTTTATATTCACTATTTCATTTCATTTTTTTCTGCTTATATATTTGATAATTGTGTTTCTTACATATTCTCTCTTTTCTTTTTCTTGCAAGGGCCCACGAAGCAAAGGAGGCGATCGTAGGAGAACCGAAGCACCCAAATGAAGCGGAGGTGGCTTGATTCTTCACCGAGCCGTAGGATAGCGTAAGAAGAAGAGAAGAAGAATTGAAGAAGACACAAAAAAGAGAGAGATTTTCTTTTCTATCATTTGAACCATTGTAAACGAACATTCATTTGTTGCGGGGTCTATTTCACAAAGTGCCAGTGCACTTGGGGGACCTCACCGATTTTGTTTTCATCGCCTTATTTTTCTTTGTTTTACGCAGATTTCATGAGCTACCTATTTATTACTTTAATTAATTTGCTTGAGCCAGGTAATTAATTAGGTCCAAACACCCTAAACAAGAATTTCTGTACCTATAGAATAGAGCGTAATTTGGACGTAGTCAAATTAACTTGTTCTTGTCCGTTAATAGAAGCTATCATCTATGACAGTTCACTTGCATCATATATGTTAGTTTATCTTTCTGTATTTCAATTCTACGCGGATCACTTGCATGTAGAGTGCAGGCGACATGGTACACATCTCTAACCCCTACATGCATCATTATTTTTAATCGTGCATTGGCATTTCCGATCTCATTCCTTGTTTTCACTCACATAAGTTAAAAAGGAAATTGGACACTTGGTAGGCGATCTTTGAAAATATTTTAACCAAGTGACAACTGCCTAATATACAGGATTTCTAAATAAAACTCGACCCTAAAGTAAACACAAGGAAAAAATCATTATTTTCGGTAGAGTAACCCCCTCATTGTTTGGTTTGTATGTAGTGCGAGAGTGACCCGCACACTAAGATAGAACCACGCCCGAACACTTTTCAGACTGCTATCTTGGGTTAGTCATTCTCCAGTGAGGATCTCTCTAGTAACCGATAAAGTGGCCCGTGACATCCTTAATAGATTGAATTGATTGGTCTTGTAAATGGTCCGCAATTCATACTGGCTGGGAAAGATCTAACTTTGGGATTGGGCCAGTCTCCTGAGAGCATTAGGTTTCGAACAAATCACTTTAACCGCTCTGATAGATTGTATTCTCACCAAACTCTAAAATTGACAAGATAATTGACAGAACTTTCACGGTCTTCACATTGAGTTGAGTTGGTGAACTGGGGGTTTGTATTGAGTTTGCTTGCTAGTGAGAAAGATCCTTCTGCGTAATTTGCACCTTCATTCACTTTCACTCTTGCATTGACCTTCATGTTCTCGCTTCTTGCCTATTGATTTTGAAGATGTCGGACCGGAGTATTTCTCGTTCAGACTCTGCGAACTCATTCTACACTCCGAGCCGTTCACCTTTTATTCGGGAAGACTCACTTCCCGAATATTCCTATTTCTCCACTTCACCCTTCACAACATCCATCAATCCACTATTTGAGATTGGCTTTAATCTCGAATAAATATCTGAGACTCCATCAATTCTGAGCACTAATCGAGTATCATGTACATTTTCAGAGTCAGACACCGAACACTTGATGCCACCAAAGGGAAAGGGAACCATGTCAAGGTAGAGCGAGATCAACAACACCCTGTTAGCTTCCATCCAGTCAATTCAAGCCCAGATAATAGAGCAGGATAATTTTCAGACCACATTAAGAGATTTGATTCTCAAGATGAGACAAGAAAGAGAAGATATGAGAGAGGGGGATAATAGAAACCATGGAGGTGGGAATGGGGGAGAAGAACCTGACATAGATATTGGGGTTGATCCTACATTAAAGGATGCTTATAATCCAGGGGCAGGACAAACGAATTCTTGGATACAAATCCCTGCGGTTCATGGGCATTTTGAGCTTAATCCTACTATTTTACCTCTTCTCCCAATATTCCATGGAAATATTAATGAAGAACCTTATATACACCTCCAGCAATTCGATCGCATATGTGGAATAGTACACTACCCAAATGTCCCATTAGAGGTAGTGCAGATGACCACCTTTCCATTCAGTCTGATGGGCAAGCTTTGTATTGGTTATATCACTTGGGGAAGGTTGTCACTACTTGGGACGAATTGAGGTCCGTATTTCTGAACAAGTATTATCCACTTAGACGACTCAACCAAATACGATCCTTGATTGCTAATTTCTCCTAGATGCCTTAAGAGCCTATTCACGAGGCATGGGAAAGATTCAAAGATCTGACGGAGAAATGCCCCCATCATGATATTCCAATGACCAGCCTTGTATAAAATTTCTTTGGGGGTTTAAGTATTGAGAATCAGAAGCTGGTAGATGCTGCTTGTGGGGGTAGCCACTTAAACAAGGATGAGGATGTCCTTTATCAAATTTTTGAGGAGATGGCAGAGAGTTCAACAGCTCTTTCTTCTTCACGTGCTTTTCGGAAGCACCCCATCACCGCCCCTACAGTACCCCACAAGGATGTCAATATGATGGTAGCACAAGAAGCTGATAAGGTGGATAGCAATTACCTAGCCATCATTAGAAACCATCTATCCAAAGTGGACATTATTGAGAAACAATCCTAGGAGCTTGATAAGCTTTAAGTGATCGAGGAGAGGACAAAGAACCTAGATAAGCTGGATGAGATAACAAAGCACCTGGAGCTTCTTGTGAGTACGATCAATGTAGTCCATAGTACGAGTACATCAACCGATACCTCTACTAGGGAGCAGAATTCTTCCACCCAACAGAAGAGCGGAGGACCATCTACAGTTCAACATGTCTACTATGTGCAGACAACTGATCATGTTCAGCAGCATTCACACATCAGATAGTCCCGTACCAACAAGAAGTAGCCTACATTCTTGAGCAGCAGTCTCCACCTCCACCTGGTATTCAGGAGGAGAATGGTATCTGGTTCGACCGTGAGCGAAACCAACGTCGTCCGTTAGGGTAAGGACAGTTGGGTTCACAGTAGGGTCAGAGATCCACCCACCAGTTTCAGGGAGGCAGACAACAACAGTACCAACACCAGTTGTTTCAGCCTCACTTTCAGTCTCCACCGCAGTTCCAAAATTGGAGACAAGGCCAGCCACAACAACAATCCATGTATTTTCCTCATCCTAACCAGCAGCAAACTACATATTATGGACAATATCCTCCCCCTCCTCCTCCTTATTATCAGAATCCGTATGGGTACCAACAGCCTCCGTACTATCAGCCTCAGCAACTTCCAGTCAATGAGCAACCTGAGGCCCCTTCAGTCAATCCAGCACTAGACCAAGTTGCATTGCTCATGAAGAACATGAATGATCTGAATTAGCGGATTGATGACCTGACCACTACAAATACAACGATTCCAGCACATGTCAAAGCTAACCCCAACAACTTCAAACGCAAGGAGCAGGTAGCCAATAGCCCACCCACCCTCGAGATAGGCATGCCATTGATTTTACATGTTTATCTGATGCCATTCATCTCAGGAGCGGTAGAAGATTGTAGTATCCTATGCAAAAGTTGGGGTTGGGAGATCGATCCACTAAGAGAGCATCATCTTCTACATCATCTCCTTTACCAGCATTCAAGAGGCTCAGTGTAGCAACACCCACATCTGGAGTTTCACCGCCTTCACCACCACCTTCAACAGGCAGATGTAGATCACAATCAATAAAGGAGAATATACCAGTCGCAGATTCTTCCTCTTCACTAGCAGCAACATCCCGTTCTGTTTTAGATTCTGTTTTTCCTTCACCTAGTTTGGATAACACTATACAGACTGATTTTGGTTGTCCTCTTGGACATGGGGATTCTACTTTGAATAATGGAAATGAACGTTTACATGTTTATTCTAATTCCGTGCCATTTCCTTCTACTCTCAAAGCTAAAAAATTCGAAAATAAAAAAACAACACTATCTGATCATGGAGTGGTTGAGATCTTACATAACATCTTTTTAAATATGACACTCCTTAAGGCCATGGAATACATGCCTACAGTAAAAAAGGGAATGAAAGAGGCATGTACCCAAAAGCGCCAACAAAGGAAGAACAGATGAAAGGAAATAGAGAAACACATCTTGACCATGGCCACCGTTCATGCCATCAATAACGTCCCTCCTAAAAAGAAAGACAAGGGAGCACCTCACATCCGTTGCCATATCTTTGATTAAGAATACTCTTCTCGATAGAGGTTCCTTCACTTATCTCATGCCTTACTCTTTACTGATTGAATTTTGATTAGGACCTCTTAAAACAACCGGGATGATCCTTTAGTTTTTTGATAGATCGATTAAGAGGCCAAGAGGTATTTTAGAGGATGTTATTGTAACAGTGCAGGGAATGAAATTCCCCGTTGATTTTGTTGTCATGGATATGGACACACCTGCACCATTACTCCATAACCCGATCATACTAGGTCGACTGTTCCTCCGAATCACTGAAGCAACAGTTGATTATGGTACTGTAGAGATCATCTTTCACTCTCATAGTGACAAGGTGAAAATTGAGACGATCTCTGATCCTAGACCATCACCGCCACCTACATCAGATGAGATAGAGAAAGCTATATCATAGCCAGATGACTGTGATTTTCTTGCTGAATTCAAGGAGACAGATCTTTTCACTGATTTTATAGAAACCCAGGAGTTCTTTTCCCAAAAGGACTCTATGGAAAGCACAGTTGACATGAGTTCCCTTGGTGGTCCATTTGAGATAGTTGCCGATGAGCAATTTGAACTGATTTCTGAGGACCAATCTAAGTTTCTAGAGGCACCTTCTGATATTTTGTTGACACACTTTTCTGACATTAGTGATGATATGCATCCTCTTGAGAGTTCTGAGATCTAGATATCTGAGTCATTCGTTGAATTTCCTGATTTATGCATAGATGAGAGACATCTTTCTGAAATTATTGCTGAGATATCTGAGCCATTAATTGATAAGAATATTGAACATCCTGATGAGCCCTTCCTTTTTGAGCAGAGATCATTCAATACAGACCTATCAGATATTCTATTTGCTGAGCCGTCAATAGCCAAGGTGGACAATCCACAGAATACATATTACATACCATCTACCAGTATAGTAGTAGAGGTTATTGCAGAGCCGATTCAGACCCCACCTGAGCTCAAGGTTTTACCATCGACATTGAAATATGCCTTCCTTGCGGTCCCCCCCCCCCAAATGTTTCCGGTCATCCTCAACTTGCAGTTGACCGCTGAACAAGAATCTCGTGTGCTAGACGTGCTTGAGAAAAACCGCAAGGTCATAGGATGGAATATCTCGGATCTCCGTGGGATTAATCCAGCATTGTGCTCGTGTCATATCTACCTAGATGATGATTGTAAACCCTCCCGTGAATGTCAGCGTCGTCTAAATCCAAATCTAATGGAGGTTGTCATGAAGGAGATCAGAAAATGGTGTGATGCTGGATTATATATCCCATTTCAGATTCCAAGTGGGTCAGCCCTTTACATGTGGTCTCGAAGAAATCCGAGATTATGATCGTAAAGAATGATCGTGCTGAGGAGATTCCGACCCGAGTACCTACTTCATGGCCTGTGTAGATTACCGACGCCTGAACTCGACTACCAAGAAGGATCACTTTTGGTGCCCTTTATTCATCAGATTATTGAGAGGTTGGCAAGGAAAGAGTTCTTTTGCTTCTTGGATGGGTACTCGAGATACAACCAAGTTGCTATCGCTCCTGAGGATCAGGAGAAAACTACTTTCACCTGTCCGTTTGACACCTACGCCTTTAGATGGATGCCCTTTTGATTGTGTAATGCCCCTGCTACATTTCAAATGTGTATGTTGGCCATTTTTACCGACATGGTGGGTAATTTTCTTGAAGTCTTCATGGACAATTTTGTCGATCTACGGGGATAGTTTTGACACATGTCTTGCTCATTTAGACCGAGTTCTTCAATGTTGCTGTGAGCTAAACCTAGCGTTCTCGTGGGAGAATAGTCACTTTATGGTGACTAATAGGATTTTATTGGGCCATGTCATCTTCAAACATGCTATGGAGGTTGACCCGACTAAGATTGATGTGATTTCCATGTTAGAGCCACCACAGAATTTGAAGTAGTTGAGGTCATTTTTGGGACACGTAGGATTCTATAGGCCATTCATAAAGGACTTTAGCAAAATCGCCAGACCTTTGATTGAGCTTCTGTGTAAGGAGTCTGATTTTGTTGTCGATGAGAAAGTCCTCCTTGTGTCAATCAGATGAAAGAGATGGTTACTAGTGCTCCTGTCTTATAGCCGCCTGATTGGTCTCTTCCTTTCAAGATCATGATGAATGCCTTAGATTTCACAGTTGGATCTGTTTTAGGACAGAGAAGGGTGGGATACCATTTGCTATACACTATGCTAGCAAGACTTTGTATAAAGAATATCGGAATTATACAGTTACAGAGAAGGAGATGTTATAAGTTGTGTTTGGGCTAGAAAAGTTCAGATCTTACCTCATTAGTTCACATGTTATTGTATTCATGGATCACACTGCCATACGATACTTGCAGGCAAAGAAGGATGCCAAATCACTCAGATGGATCCTTCTTCTTTAGGAATTTGATTTAGAGATTCGAGATAAACTTGGAGTGAAAAACATTGTGGTAGATCTCCTTTCCCACATCACAGATTCAGAGACCTCTGAGCAGAACATGATCCCTATTTTCGAAACCTTTCTAGATGAGGTCATTTTGTCTATGGACTCACTCCCATGGTACGCTGATATTGTGAACTATCTTGTCTCCAAGAAAGTTCCACAAGATTGGCTACAAGATAGACAAATTTCTGTCAGAGATTCATTACTACCAGTGGGAGGATCCGTACCTCTTTTGTGAGAGTGTAGATTGTATCTGGAGAAGGTGCATTCCTCAAGAGGAACACACCAGTGTACTTGAGCACTGTCACAAACTAGACTCTGGTGGGCATCATTCAGGGAAACATACGACAACAAAGGTTTTACAGGTGGCCTTTGGTGGCCTACATTGTTTATGGGTACTACAGAGTATGTTCGAGGTTGTACTGACTGTTAGAGAATGGGAGAAACTGTTGGTTCCAAAGATACCATGCCCCTAAGATATATACAAATTTCTGATGTTTTTGATGCTTGGGGCATAGACTTCATGGGCCCATTTCCTGTCAGTCAGGGATTGCAGTACATACTTCTCGTCGTGGATTATGTTAGTCTATGGGTGGAGGCTATCCCCACCCGGGCCGCAGATAGTTGTACAGTATGTTCCTTTCTCAAGGACCATATTATCGCGTGGTTCGATATTCCTAAAATACTGATTTGAGATGGGGGAAGCCATTTCATTAATAGAGAAGTAAAGAAGCTTGTGAAGAGTACTCCATTGGGCATAGAGTTGCATCTTCTTACCACCCTCAGACTAATGGCTTGGCAAAATTTTCAAATAGGGATATTAAGATGATATTGCAAAAACTTGTATGTCTAGATAAGAAGAACTGGTCTCAGTTGCATGATTTGGTTCTATGGTCTTATCAGATGGCGTACAAGTCTCCATTGGGTATGTCTCCCTACAGATTGGTGTATGGAAAGCCTTGCCACCTGCCAGTGGAATTAATTTACAAATCTTTATGGGCACTCCGTGTATGCAATCTAGATTATGAGAAGACAAGAAAGAATAAGAAGTTGGATTTGAATAAATTACTGGAATTCTGAGACATTGCATATGATAACTCACTCATGTATAAGGAGAAAGTCAAGCGCTGACATGATAAACACATTCAAAGAAAGACTTTCTACCCTGATCAGAAAGTTTGGTTATTTGATGCTAAGTTGAAGCTGTTTCCAAGAAAATTGAAAAGCAAGTGGTCAGGACCATTCATTGTGGGAGCTGTGCATGACAATGAGAATATTGTTATATCTAGGTTGTCATCTGACACACAACCATTTGTTGTGAACGGACATTTGCTGAAGCCATATCTAGATCATGATACATTCCCGTCCGTCGTTGATTCTGTATCTGTGGTATCAGACGATGATCTTATGAGTTCCTATTCTGCGTCTGATACATGAGCATCCACTCCTTTTGTATATCTTTTCGTTTCACTCTTTCTTCTTCCGTTTTATCATTCACCTCTTTTCCGTGTGTGTATATATATGCTATACTTAGGATGTACTTTATCCTAAGTATAAGGGGAGTGAATGATTTGTGTTGTTCATATTCGTTCTGTTCATCACTCCTTTTGTTTCCTATACTTAGGGATACTCTACCCTAAGTATGGGGGGGGTGATCTTGTTCATATTGTCTTTTTTGTTTTTGAGTCCGTACATTATCTGTATCTTGATACTAAGTATAGGGGGGATCATCAACCTCTATTCTTTTCATTTTCTCTTTGAGTCGTTGTAGCATAGGAGTCTTTTAACTTTTCTGTACTTAGCACAAGATATGCCTTCCTTTGTCGCTGATCACTATGAGGACATAGTTCGAGCTAAGTATAGGGGTAGTCGTATATATTTTATATATACTTTAGACATAACTCGTACTTTTAAATATGTTTATTTGGGGGGATATGTATATAAATTTGTAAAATCAACGTGTGTGTATATAGACTTTGATCACCTTGAAAAAAACAAAAACAAAAAAACCAAAAAAACAAAAAAAAACAAAAAAAAAACAACAAAACAAAAAAAAAACAACAAAAAAATCTTATATATACTTGTATATATTTTACTAACCCTTTTCCATTTTGAAAAAAAAACTACAAAACCAAAAATATATAAAAAGTTGCAGAAAAACTCTTTTTGCATGTGCATCATTTTTCATTTCTTTTCCAAAAATCCATACAAAATTCAAAATCAGAAAATTGTTTCAAAAACGAAATTGCTTTCTTTTTTCATTATACATATTTCTTGCTTTTGCATATGCATTTTTCAGAATAGTATTGATATTTAAACTAAGTCTAGAATAAAATTGAAGAATGGAGCTTAGTTGGACCTTAATGCACTTAATTTCAGAGGAACCTCATAAGAAATGAAGTTGTCTTTTTAAGTCCTAGTGACTTAATTCTTTGAGTCCATAAGACTATGTTCACATGTCATCATGATTAGTCTAAGTAGAACATTTAACAACACACACATGATTCTTTTAGATCGTGGATTACCTTGGACAAGCACTCTACACGTTGCTCTTCACGGAGGAGGTAGTGAGGAGGTAGAATCTTTTAGCTTGGGGTAGCATAAGAGGGTAGTACATCTAGGTGGAACCTCTTGTCTTCCTCTAGGGAAGGAAGTGCATCTCAACCTGGTCTAGCGATGTTGAGGTTTAAAGACAGGATGTTGTGGGGTTGCAATAATGCTTCAAAAGAGGGATAGTCTACTAGCTCAAGAGGAAAAACTCCTTATGTACATGATGCACCTTGTATATGCTTTCAAAAAAAAGAATAAAAATTGCAGATTCTCCAAAAGTGGACATGCCTGATTGAAAAGTAAAATGCCTGCCGGAGTGTATATACAAGGATAAAAAATAATAAGAGCTTCAAAGTCAATTTTTTTGTAAGCTTGCAGCGGATGACTTGGCTACACCGGTCATGCATCCAGGGATAGGTAGCTACACTGGTTAACGTCCATTCTTTTCTCCATCCCCTCTTCTTGAGCTGGTTGTACTTGAACTTAGAAGGGAATATCTCCGATCCTCGAGGAAAGAGTTGCTAGATCGGGGAACTGGAGTTACCTTGTTCAGGGAGGCTGTTTCTTTGCTACTTTTGAGATGGGGAGCTATCTTCACTTACACCGTACAAGTAAAGATTCATAGTCATAAGAATTGAAGTATGTAGACTTGTTCTGACCTGACTGTTGAGGAGACCTGAATAGGAATCTTATGGAACTTAGAGGGTTTTAAATTCATTTCCCATTAAGGTTCCGCCACACTAATAATCCAAAGGTCTGACAGAGCTCCATACTACAATTATATGAAGATAAGTTTAATACTCAACATTGTCCTAATTTCTTTATTTTCCCTTTCTTTTTTATTTTATTCACTTATTCTTTCAAATAAGTGTTTGCTAATGGATTAGCAAAGGTAAAGCA